>PVJI01002438.1:0-145186 GCA_004026765.1 Micronycteris hirsuta
GGTTTAATATGCTAGCTCCCCGGCCCTCTCAGAGGACCTGAGGTTTGGAGACCTGGAGAAGAACAAAGCCCCCAGGAGCAGCTGCAGCTCCAGTCGCACACACTGAGTGACGACGCGTTGGACCTCTGACCCAGTAACAGCCACACGCGTCACTGCTCCACTGAACGGTGCAAGATTATACTGAGGAAAGCCAATTCCTGCCAAAGTTATATTGTGCAAAGTATCTCTTTGACTGATTTAGTATTTGCTACACCGTTATTATTAGCACCAATAAATATTTAAGTTTGTTGACCTTTGGTGCATTATGTGATACAATGTGGAACTAGATTTTTAACTCAAATATTTTATGTAAAATAAAAATTAAATGATGTATTTTTATTCCCTGCATTGTCTAAAATTGCTCAGGACAACTGGAAAATTGAGGAAAAGCTAGGTTCAAATTTTTTTTTTGTGGAAATAAGTACCACAGGATTAACACAATCAATTTCCTGTGCTGGTAGATGGTTCATTCAATTGGGAAATTATGGCAAAGACCTGCACTTGAGCCTTACCTTTGTTTACCCTTACTCAGGATATTTAAGGGATTAAAACTAATTGTAATATACAAGGCAAACAATTATGAAGGTAAAAGTATTTCTTCGTTGTCCCCAAAAGTATTATAACGTTGTCCCCAAAAATAAATTTTTGAGGATCACTAAATTTTTGTCTTATGTTATCTTTTCTATAATATCCATAGATGTCAAAAGCTATCTTTGCCCTCCCTCCCCTCCAAAATCACAAAAGTAATGTTGTCATACTTAGTAAAACATCAGTGTTCAATTTTAAAAATGCTTTTCATACTGACAACTCTCTCTCTTCCCTGGCTATGAAGACATTCCAATATTCCAAGAGCCCCCAGTTGAGCTCACTTCAGCTTTTCTGAAACTTCTTACCCATAATCTTTAGCTTCAGTAGCTTTCTGATTTAGGACTACCACTGATTGGTCCCTGAGTTATCAGTATGAAGAAAGATCTAGTTATCTGAAAGTATCTAGATCTAAAGTATCTAGATACTTAAGAAAGTATCTAGATCTAAAGTATCTAGATACTTAAGAAAGTATCTAGATACTTAAGAAAGTATCTAAGTCAGTGTTTCTTAAAATCAGATCTATGAATACCAAAAACATACTCTTGGGGTCTGAAAGTCTTTTTTAAGAATTTTTAAATTGTGTTTCAGTTTAATGATAATTTGGAAGAGATTAGCTAGATAATTCGAATTATCCCTTTATAACCAAGTACAGACTTGGGGTTTTATTGCTCATGTATGCATTTTAAGTTTATGATTGAACTGGCACAAAGTAGGACTTCTTAAATTGTCACAAGGCTAACAGGAAAGAACAGAAGTGGACCTAATACATAAATGATTCTTTCTTGCTGAGTGTGTGCTGAATGACAATTTGGCACAATTGTGTGAATAAAGGTTTTGTGGTGATTGGGTCCTTATATATAGCAAGAAGAGCACACACATGCCAACTCAACAGTACCATATTTATGGTCGAAGCCATAAGTTGGTTTTAGGAAAAATACATCTTCCAATAATGTTGATTTTAATATTATTGGTTTTAGAGTTATGTGTGCATTTTCCTTGTGTATCTTCTTAGTTTTATGGTTGTATATGAGTTAATAAGGATACAGAGTTTTAACTAGGTTTGATGTTTTTACCTTTAAAAATAAACATTGTGCTAAAAATAATTTAAGTCAGTACTAGGGAATCTATAAGAATTTTCTTCCTCTAACGGAGTTCCATATATTATTTAAGGTAAAGAAATACTGATCTAATTTATTCATTTTTTATACACTGTGTTCTTTGTTGAAACACATCTTGTCCTTTAAAAGTCCAAATTGCTCTGGCTGGTAAAATTAAGTGAAATCAGCTGAAACAGTCCCTTCACTATGGTACATGGAGGGTCAAGATGAAGTGGGGAGAGGTCAAAGGAAGAATATACGCTAACGGCCCACTTTAAAATGGCAAGACAGAATCTTCCTACCCAGAAAGGAACCAGAGGAAGGGGGGAAGGACACCCACTCGCTCACAACTTTGGTGTCATGGACACTGGATTAAAAATGCAAGGCACAAATGGGTTTTATATCTTCTTGACTTGCAGTAGTTCAGAGAACACACGAAGTGACATGAAGTAGAAATTAACTTTGTGTCAAACTCAATTTTAAATAGCTTATGTATAAAACAGACCAAACAGAATATAATTTGTTAAAGGTACTTCTCTTTCCTTTTTGTGTGTCTTGGTATTAATAGGTTTACTAATTGAAAGTGTGTATATGTTAGCTGCATTGTGTTTTACTTTTTAAAAATAATTTTCATTTACATCAAGCAGTTCTGAGTCAAAAACAGGGACTTGGCATAGTGGCTCCTTTACCATTTCTCAGTGAGGTAGTTGCAGAGCAAAACAGGGAAGTTCATACAGCGGTCCCCTTTAACTTTGAGCCTTTTTATGCCCTCAATTGTTTTTTTGTATCTGATATATTTAAAACTTTTTCAAAATGTTTATGAAACAAAGTAAAGGTATGGAGAAAAAACATTAGTCATTCTCAAGAGAAAAACACCACTCACCCATTGGCCAATTGTCGTACACATGCTTTGCAATGTCAGAAGCAGAATCATTAGGAGAAAACAGGAACTCTTTTGTCTTCCCGCTTACCAAGATAAGGCGCAAATTGATCTGAAAGAAAACAATGATGCTTTCAATATAAACCTGGAAATTTTTAAAGTAAAATATGACTCAGGTTTTCATTTCAATCACATTCTAAATTATTACTAATACCATTTCCTCATTTTTGTTTATTTAAATTATATAAAACAATTTTTTTAAAGATTTTATTTATTTTTAGAGAGACGGAAGGGAGCGAGAGAGAAACATCAATCAGTTACCTCTCATACGTACCCTTACCAGGGACTGAACCAGCAACCCACGCATGTGCCCTGACTAGGAATCGAACCAGAGACTTTTCTCTTTGTGGGATGATGCCCAACCAACTGAGCCACATCAGTAAGGGCTGTAAAATTTTTTAGAGAATGGGAATTTGATATATGACATTATTTCTAATATTTAATATATATGAGGGAAGAGCAGATAGATATGCCATAATAAATGAGCAATGGAAAACCAAAATCCACTATGTCTTTAAAATGTACTCCAACAATGTTCAGAATTGGACTTTTACATGTTATCACTATTACTTCAGAATGCATATTTTCCATTGCAAAACTAACAAAAATGGTGACTCTGCAGATCACTTCACTCAACAGAAAAAAAATTTAGATGTTAATCTACTTCTTAGAAAAAAATAAAGAGAAAAACAAATTATATAAAACTTTTTATTCTACACAATTATTTAAACCTAAACAAATTTACCAGAAGCTGTAATTCTAGAGAACTTTATTATGGTTAATAATCCATAACGGCAGTTACTTTAGCCCGAAAGGCATGATTACGGATTTTCCTGGGAGAGGGAGGAGGAGCTATGTATGACAAAGAGCACAGATTCTCAGTGAAAAATCTAAGGATTAAAATTTTTGAGATCCACTGGATTTACATTTCTCACTAAATATGTATTTGCTAATATGCCATTCTTAACACATTTTCCAAAATGTTCACTTTTTAATTTTTATTTTTACACATAATTAACTTGATATTATTTTTTTAACCACAACATCCATACATCTCCCTATAAGTTACAGAAACACAAGCATGGCCTCTATACTTCTAGGCCTTTGTTAAGACAGCAAAGAAGACCTTCCTAAAAGTTGGGTCTGGTCCAGAGCTGAGCCCTGACACTAAGCCCTGCTTCTTTATGTAGAAAGAACAGAGAATGTCACTGTACCAGTTCGAACTGTACCAGGTCCCAGGTTACCCAATCTCTCATCTTCAATTACCAGTATTTTTTTCTTATAAAAAAAATTACCAGAGCCCTGGCTGGTGTAGCTCAGTGGACTGAGTGCAGGCTGTGAACCAAAGGGTTGCTGGTTCAATTCCCAGTCAGGGCACATGCCTGGGTTGCAGGCCAGGTCCCCAGTGGGGGCCACATGAGAGGCAACCACACATTGATGTTTCTCTCCCTTTCTCCCTCCCTTCCCTTCTGTCTAAAAATAAATAAATAAATTTTTTTTTAAAAAATTACCAGAAAATCTGGAAGATGGCGAAGGCTACAGTGATAAACTGGTGCCTGCTGCAGCACCACCAAGACACTGATCCACGACCTACCACCACCCGGCCAGTGCCGCTCCCAGCGCCTCACCACTTCGAAGATGAGTTGAAGTTTATAAAATATCTCATCTAGAAAAATGCTACATGCAGACAATTCTATATTCAATGGGATGCAACTGGATTCCATATCAGCTAGAGAACTGGATTCCGTATTTAAAAATGTATTCTAACAGTATTGTACAGTCTATCTCAATAAAAAAAAAAAGTTTAAAAAGTTAAATAGAAATCTATATTCCAACTGAAAAGCTCTTTATTAATGTCCAATAAGAATGTTTTGCTGCCTTTCTTTCTTAACTAGAATGAAATTAGACCGAAGAACCTAATACAGGGAGCGACCTGATGAAATCACACTGCTGTGAAGTGACATGATCCAGAAACTTCATAAGTTCCACTTGAACTAAATTCAAGTAGCAGTTTGCCAAAATGATTAAACTGTAAGGAATCACCACCTTATTTATTTCCTATAATAAACAAGCAACGAGTGATTCTTTAAGCAGGGAACCCAACACCTATCCATTCAATACAATGTGGACTTTAGTACTAATAGATACATCACTGTTCTTGGCGGTCTCTTTATATGTGAATATTGATACATATATTACACTCTGAACTTACATGGAATCTTCTAGAGGTTTCAAACTATTGCGGAAGAGGCTTTTAGTCATTAATACCCAGGAAATTATGGCCCTCATACCAGTTCAGCCAAATATATTTGTTTAACCAGAAAGAAATATAACTAAATTCAAGCTTCCCGAGAGTTATATAAATGATATGAACATACCACTTCTTAGAATAATCTTTTAAGTTTAAAATTAATTTCTATTGGGCTTTTATTCAAATTATAATATTTAAAAATAACAAAGAAAAAGACTTAATCCTTAGAATCAATAATGGTGACATCAAAGCATATTTTGTATTTTCCCTAATATCCATCAACAGAGAAATGGAAAATAAACGACCATAAATCCTTACAATGGAAACCGGCACAGTTGTTAAATGACATGAAATACAGATCTACGTGATTTGACACGAAAAGACGCCCACAGTGTCTTAAACAAAACAACACATACAGCTCATCCAATCAATATGTAACGCTGACTAGGTTTGGGTTCATATCACAAAGTTTTAAGTATTTCCTATTTTAAAACTGGTATACATCACTGTCACCATTAAGTTGATAGTTCACTTTCATATCTGAAAATCAATGGTCTAAAGAATTTGTTTATCTAGATATTCAGAGTGTTGGAAACTTTTAGGCTCTAAATGTGTTTGACACAGGTTAAAAATATTTTTTAAAATGTTTACCGGTGGGTAGAAACTTTTCAGTTTGACAGAGACCCTTCCAATACTTACTTACTTACACTGCTCTGCTTCAAATATTTATGAGACCTGCCTGGCCCCCAAAATATTTGAGTTTGTAAGTCGTGAAAGCGCTCTGGGCTACAAAATGAGAACAAAAAACAGGGTAAGATTTTAAAATCTACTTACAGGAAGCCAAGCCTAATCATCTCTGCGGATGGGGAAGGAGGGAATGTGACAATGCAAAAGTAAGCCCATAAATAACATAAATCCAAGAATTTACCAAATCTTACAGTTAAAATTACCTAAAACTGACTATAACAGATAAAGACTGCTTCAGGAAAGAAGTTTATGTCCAAAATTTAAAATAACAGCATGAAACACACAAAATTAAGTTGGTAAGTGAAATAACACATTGCTTAAAACACTTCCAGTGCCTGTAACGGTGCCTGGAATATTGTAGGTGTCCTATCAATATTTATTGACTAATATTTCCGTTTTTTAGTTTCAAGATGCAAGTGGAAATGTAGACTGGAAAGATAAGCACTAAGATTCAAATCTAGGCTTCGGCATTCTGTGCATTTTATCAAATGGCAAGTGCATTATGTAGAATGGGAATTGATAACAGTAATTTTTTGGTAGTGATATAGAGATGAAGATATAGTTCCAAATATGAGCTAGTTCACTTTAAAAGATTATGCACTGATTATCTATATATTTATTAATGAAAGGTCTTTTTACTTCTTCGAACTGAAGCTAAGTCAACCTACAAAATACCTTAAAATAACCTCTGTTTGTGAGGTAGTGGGAGTCTCAACATATCAACAATGAGTTAAAAACAAGACTCCTATTTACAGCTTAAAATGTAATATATTACATATACTGTATTTTTCAGACTACAAGACGCACTGGACCATAAGATGCACCTAGGTTTTATAGGAGGAAAACAGAAAAAAAAAATTTTGAAGCAAAAAATGTGGTAAAATATTTAACAATATAAATAACATAATATTTCACCAATGTAAATGTAAACAGCCAGGTAAGCTAATTCAGACTATAAGATGCACTCCCATTTTCCTCCCAAATTTGGGGGGGAAAAGGTGCATCTTATAGTCTGAAAAATACAGTACATACTTGTCTAAAAAACAAAACTATTAATTAAGACTCTGGATGACTTGATTTGAGATAGAGCTTCTATTACGTAATAAAATTCCCAAGGGATGGCATTTTGATCATTCAAATGAATTACATATTTTATAATTACTTTTGAGGCAAAGAAATCAAAACAAGACTATCAGTGAGGTAGAACTACCAAGATCCTGTAAAGCACAGGTGGCAAGCACAAGTCCCAGGGGCCGAATCCAGCCCGGCACCTTGTTTTATCCAGCCCGGCACCTTGTTTCTACCCGCAGGCAGCGCCAAGCTCTGGCTTAACTGTTAAGGAGTCATTACATTTTGTATAAAATTACATTCGGCCCTTTGAAGGCAACCGCCAGGCTGACGTGGTCCCTGGGGAAAATGAGTTTGACACCCCTGCTGTAAAGCCAATGGAAACAAGAACTCTTCAATGCGTGTAATTTCAAGTTTAAAAAAAATGTTTTCAATCAAATTGACTACATCAATTTGCAGAAATCTCATCTAGAACTTAATTCAATAGCAATTTGTTTTCAATCGGTCAGGATTAAAAATAAATACAGGAAGGAGAGAGAAGGCATGAAAGATGGAATCAACTAGAATGGTCTTCGGATACAAAACAGACATTATGGAAGCAGAGCATGCCCTTTAGAAGAAATGACTGTTTTCTACCAAGAGATCAACATGTAGATAAGAAAAGGAAATCACAACTTCTCTGAGAGTCTCTGAAGAAGAACATGATTATTGGGGTGCACTACCTGACAGGAGAGGAAAGCACCTTTGCCTTTGTGGTGCTGATTCCACCTTTTTTGCTCAAGGGCAAGCGAGAGGCCCAGTGAAAAAGATGTTAAGACTTTCTAGCTCTGGATTTATCTCAAGGGGATTATACTGAGTGAAAAAAAGAAAGCCAACCCCACAAGGTTATATACTGTATGATTCCACATATATAATATTCTTGAAACAACAAAATTATGAACTGGAGAACAGAATCATGGTGGCCAGGTGTAAGAAAGAGGCACGGGTGGCTGTGTTTACAAAAGGGTCCTCATGCTGCAACTAAGTGGTTGCATGAATCTGCACATGTGATAAAAACTGCAGAGAACTAAACACACGCACAGACATGACAACTAGAGAAATCTGAATAAAGTCTGTGGATTTTATTAGCATTAATTTCCTGTTGGGATATTGTATCACAGTTCTGTTAAGATGTTACCATTAAGGAAAAATGGGTGAAGGGTATATAGAAATTCTCTCTACAATTTCCTACAAAGGCATATGAATCTATAACTATCTAAAAATAAACAGATTTTTAAAAAATATATTTTTTGAATATGCTATTACAGTTGTCCCATTTCTTCCCCTTTATTCCGCTCCGCCCTGCACACCCCCTCCCACCCACATTCCCCCACCTTTAGTTCATGTCCATGGGTCGTACATAAAAATTCTTTGGCTTCTACATTTTCTACACTATTCTTAACCTCCGCCTGTCTATTTTCTACCTACCATTTATGTACTTATTCTCTGTACCTTTTCCCCCTTTCCCCCCCAACTCCCCCGCTGATAACTCTCCATGTGATCTCCATTTCTGTGATTCTGTTCCTGTTCTAGTTGTTTGCTTTGTTTTTGTTTTTCTTTTAGGTTCGGTTATTAATAACTGTGACTTTGTTGCCATTTTAATGTTCATATTTTTTATCTTCTTTTTCTTAGATAAGTCCCTTTAACATTTTATATAATAGGGCTTGGTGATGATGAACTCCTTTAACTGACCTTATCTGAGAAGCACTTTATCAGCCCTTCCATTCTAAATGATAGGTTTGCTGGATAGAGTAATCTTGGGTGTAGGTCTTTGCCTTTCATGCCTTTGAACACTTCTTTTCCCAGCCCCTTCTTGCCTGCAAGGTCTCTTTTGAGAAATCAGCTGACAGTCTTATGGGAACTCCTTTGTAGGTAACAGTTGTCTCCTTTTCTCTTGCTGCTTTTAAGATTCTCTCTTTATCTTTAATCTTGGGTAACTTAGTGATGACGTGCCTTAGTGTGTTCCTCCTTGGGTCCAATTTCTTTGGGACTCTGAGTTTCCTGGACTTACTGGAAATCTATTTCCTTTGACAGATTGCAAAAGTTCTTCACTATTTGTTCAAATAACTTTTCAATTTCTTGCTCTTCCTCTTCTTCTTATGGTACCTCTATGATTCGGATGTTGGAACATTTAAAGATGTCCTGGAGGTTCCTAAGTCTCTCCTCACTTTTTTGAATTCTTGTTCCTTTATTTTTTTCTGGTTGAATGTTTCTTTCTTCCTTCTGGTCCACACCATTGAGTCCCAGTTTCCTTCCCACCACTGTTGGTTCCCTGTGCATTTTTCTTTATTTCACTTAGCATAGCCTTCATTTTTTTCATCTAGTTTGTGACCATATTCAACCAATTCTGTGAGCA
The DNA here is from genome assembly GCA_004026765.1 of Micronycteris hirsuta. Lineage (NCBI taxonomy): Eukaryota > Metazoa > Chordata > Mammalia > Chiroptera > Phyllostomidae > Micronycteris > Micronycteris hirsuta. The sequence goes on from PVJI01002438.1 coordinate 9,126, forward strand.
TCCTGATTACCAGTGTTTTGAACTGTGCCTCTGATAAGTTGGCTATCTCTTCATTGCTTAGTTGTATTTCTGGAGCTTTGACCTGTTCTTTCATTTGGGCCATTTTTTTTTTTGTCTCAGTGGACCTGTTATGTATATAGGGGGCAGGGCAACCCATGTAGTTGCTTTGTGATGCTGTATGTGGGGGAGAGGTCCAAGAGGGAACAACAGAGCTTGCCATTTTTCAGTCATTTTTCAGACTGCCAGTTTTCAGTCACTTCCCCCGCTACCCACAATCAAATTGGGCCCTTCTGTATGATTCCCGGGTGGGTGGGCTTGCGGATCTCTCCAAGGAACTCTCCTGTGAGGCTGGGAGTTTCTCCCGCTGCCATATCAACCCCCACAGGTGTTTTCAGTCAGAGATTTGAGGCTTTATTTCCCAGCACTAGAATCCTGGGTTGCTCGATCTGTCTCCCTCCCCAGTTGTTCCTCTCAGTTTATCCGCATTCGAATGTGGGACCGCCCGCTCCACCAGCCGCTGCCTTGCCCACCCTAGTTCTCCAGCTGCCACTTTGCTGGGAGTCTCTGTCCAGCTTCCGGTCTGGATGAATGTTTCTTCTTTAACTCCTTGGTTGTCGGACTTCTACACAGTTCAATTTTCTGTCAGTTCTGGTTGGTTTTTGTTTTTAAATTGTTGTTGTCCTCCTTTAGGTTGTGCGAGGAGGCACAGTGTGTCTACCTACACCTCTACCTTGGCCGGAAGTCCCAAATTTTTTTTTTAAAAAGACCTCAACTTGCTAAAAATTTATATGGTGTTATATGTCTGTCTTTACTTCTCTTACTTGTATTTAAAAATAAATAATTCTTTAAAAAAATATTGTATGAAAATAACTACTTAATCTTGAAAAAGATAAAATCCTATCAGTGACTTATTTTGAGGCAATATATGAATCTGAAAATAGATAAGCATAATTTCTTTCTCTTAAAATTTAATTTTTTGTAACTGTTAGAAAGAGGAGAAGGGAAAGAGAAGGAGAGAAATATCTATGTGAAAGAGAAACATCGACTGTCTAAGTCTGTACATGCCCCGACTGGAGACCATTCCCACAATCCAGGCATGTGCCCTGACCAGGAACTGAACTGGTGACCTTTCGGTCTGTGGAATGACACACAACTGACTAAGCCACACTGGCCAGGGCAAGCATATTTTCTGTTTTTCTAGAGTTAGAGATTTGTAACTGACATATTTTGAAATTTTGTTAAAGAAAAATGGAATGAGGGCAACAAGAAATGTGTTCATTTTTCTACATAGGACTGATTTAAAACAAATTATCCAAGCAACTGCAGGGCTAAAATATGGTAATCATGTTCTGTAAACTTTCTTTTAGGTGTCCATTTATTCAAACATTTTCTGAAGCAGACACTATACTTGGTGCCTGGATTACAAAAGATTTAATATGAAATCCCTAAGGATTTCATAACCTTGAAACTATGAGAGAGACATACAAACGTAAGTATGGCAGAGAAGCATAGCTAACAGTGTAAAATTTTAAGTGCCTAATAAATACTTGCTGAATGAATTTTAAAAGTAACAGAAGGAAAGCCTGTGAGTCTGAGAATCCAGAGTGGTGTCTGTATGGTAAAGTGAATAAAGAAGAACAATGCTAACAGCCTGCCATTTATTGTGTGGCTTACTATATTTCAGGCACTGCACTTGGTCACCGTTCCACCTAGCCAGGCTCTGAAGGAGGTACTACTACCCTCCATTTTAGAGTTGCAGGAATGAGTTTAGACTTTAGTAAGTAAGGAAGCTGAGTGAGATTTGAACCCAGGTGTGCTAATAACACACACCTGCTGCTCACCACTTGGCTAGAGTGAACTAGGTGGCCCTAGCAAATTCCTCACCATCATCTTCCATTGTTATTCTCCATCATCATCTCAACCACTCTTGCCCTCACTATGTTCCAATTACAGGTATCTTCTTTCAGTTCCTCAAGGCCTTTACACGGGTATTCCTTCTACTTGTAATGCTTAGTGCCCTACACTCCCCACCGCAATATACACACACTCTGGCTGGTTTGAGAGGAAATGGCATCAATAATATCTCCTAAGCCCAATCATCCTGAACAAATAACGAAACTAATTTTTGTTTTAATCACAGGACAAGAATTTCAAAATAAAATTAAAGAAGTCCAGAAAGCATTCCTATTCCCCAACGGAAGGGAGCAGCAGTCCTATTTGTGAAGAAATTATAAGGCATCCATGACAACAGATTTTAACCTCTAAGAAAACACATGTGAATTCTTGTCTATGAATTTACTTGTAGCATGGAGTCATAAACTAAGGTACACTGAGGTTTGCTACATGGATTAAAACTATGGAATCTTTTTCTACATTCCTTTTAGCACTTAGCATGATGTCAATTCCCATATATAAACAATATTAAATCTATTTCTCCATGACCATTAATCCTCTTATATGCCCTTCTTCCCAGCAATCACCACACTGTTGTCCATGTCCATGAGTTCTTTTTCCCTTTTGCTCAATCCCTCCACCCCTAACATCCCCCCACCAATAGCTGTCATCCTGCTCTCATCTATGAGTCTGTCCCCATTTTCCAAATTAGTTCAGTTTGTTCATTAGATTCTGTACGTAAGTGAAATCTTATGCTTTTGTCTTTCTCTGACTGGCTTACTTCACTTAGCATAATGTTTTCCAAGTCCATCCATACTGTCATAAAGGGTAAAATTTTGTTCCTTTTCATGGCCAAGTAGTATTCTGTTGTGTAAATGTCCCATAGTTGTTTTACCCACTCATCTACTGATGGACACTTGGGATGCTTCCATATCTTGGTGATTGTAAATAACAAAATAACATTGCAAAGAACAGAGGGGTGCTAACGTTCTTTCAAATTAGTGTTTTGGAGGTGGGAAAATGGAGACAACTGTATTCAAACATTAATAAAAATTATTTTTAAAAAAACAACACAAATTAGTGTTTTGGGTTCCTTCGAGTATATTCCCAGAAGTGGGATCCTGAGTCAAAAAATCCATTTTTAACTTTTTGAGGTATTTCCATACTGCTTTCCATAGTGGGCTCCAAATCTTTTCCAGCACTTGTTTCTTAATTTATTGATGACAGCCATTCGGACAGGTGTGAGATGGTATCTCATTGTGGTTTTAATTTGCATTTCTCTGATTAGTGACGTTGATATATTTTCATATGTCTGTTGGCCACCTGTATGTCCTCTTTGGAGGAGTGTCTATTCAGATCCTTTGTCCATTTTTAAATTGGGTTGTTTGATTTTTGGTGTTGAGTTTTGTAACTTCTTTATAAATTTTGGATACTAACCTCTTATCCGATGTATTGGCGAATATGTTCACCCATTCGGTGGGTTGTCTTTTTATTTTGTTGATGATTTCCTTTGCTGTGCAAAAACTTTTTAGTTTGATGTAGTCCCATCTGTTTATTTGTTCTTTTGTTTCCTTTGCCTAGGGAGGTAGATCCGACAAAAAATTGCTAACAGCAATGTCCAAGATTTTGTTGCCTATGTTAGTTTCAGATCTAACATGTAAGTCTTTGATCCATTTTGAATTTATTCTTGTGTGTGGTGTCTGTCCAATTTTCCCAACATCATTTATTGAATAAACTATCTTTAGCTCATTGTTTGTGCTTGCTTCCTCTGTCTAATATTAACTGACTATAAAGGTGTGGGTTTATTTCTGGGCTCTCTATTTTGTTCCCTTATCTATGTGTCTGTTTTTACCATGCTCTTTTGATTACTGTGGCCTTATAGTACAGTTTGATATTAGGTAGCATGATTCCTCCAACTTTGTTCTTCTTTCTCAGGATCACTGTTGCTATGTGGGGCCTTCTGGAGTTCCATATACATTTCTGACGTATTCGTTTTAGTTTTGTGAATTACATCATTGGGATCTTAATAGAAATTGTGCTGAATCTATAGATTGCTTGGTGTAGTAAGGACATTTTAATGATGTTATTTCTTCCAATCCATGAACATGGTATGTGCTTCGTTATTTTTATCTTCTTTAGCTTCTTTCTTCAGTATTTTATAATGTTTCGTGAACAGGTCTTTACATCCTTGGTTAGGTTTATTTCTAGATATTTTATTCTTTTTGAAGCAATTGTGAATGGAATTGTTTTCTTCATTTCCCTTTCTGTTAGTTCATTATTGACATATAAGAATATAACTGATTTCTGGATATTAATTTTGTATCCTGCTACTTTGCTGAATTCATTTAAAATATTAAGGCTTTATATGTAGGATATAACCTCAGTAGGATTCCTTACTTTTATTTATTTTTCATTTTTTTAAACAAGAGACATGCTATTTTATTTCCTGTATGGTACATAAAATATCTAATCGCACTATAAGTAAATGTGGGGTTTTGTGATATTTTGAATTGTTTTATTTATTTTTTAGAAAATATTACTGTTATATTACAGTTGTCCCAATGTTTCCCCCTTTGCCTTCCTCCACCCAGCCCACGTCCTGCTCCCACAGTCAATCTCCACACCACTCTCCATGTCCATGAGTCATTCGTACATGTTCTTTGACTAGTCCCTTCCCTTTCTTTCTACCCTTATCCCTCTCCCCTCTGGTCACTGTCAGTCTGTTCCATGTTTCTATGCCTGTGGTTCTGTTTTGCTAACTAGTTCATTTTGTTCATTAGATTCCTCTTATAGGTGAGATCATATGGTATTTGTCTTTCACTGACTGGCTTATTTAACTTAGCATAATCTTGTCTAGTTCCATCCATGCTGTCACAAAAGAGAGATGTTCCTTCTTTCTTTCTGCAGCAAAGGATTCCACTGCATAAATATACCAGTTTTTTGATCCACTCATTTACTGATGGGCACTTAGGCTGTTTCCAGCACTTGGCTATTGTAAATAGCACTGCTAGGAACATAGGGGGGCTTAAGTTCTTTTGAATTGGTATTTTGAGATTAGGGCATATTCCTAGCAGTGGAATCACTGGGTAAGTTCTGATACCATAAAACTCCTAGAGGAAAACATAAGCAGTAAAATGTCAGATATCCCATGCAGCAATATTTTTGCTAATATATCTAAGGTACTGGAAACAAAGGAGAAAATAAACAAATGAGATTACATAAAATTAAAGAGTTTCTGCACAACTAAAGAAACCATCATCAAAATGAAAAGGAAACCTATTGTATGGGATAACATATTTACCAGTGATACATCAGACAAGGGTTTAATCTACAAAAATACATAAAAAATTTGTATGACTCCACACTGGGAAGACAAACGATCCACTTAAAAAATGGGCAAAGGACCTGCATAGACTCTTTTCCAAGGAGGACATACAGAGCGCCCAGAGACAAAGAAAGGATACTCAGCATCACTAGCCATCATAGAGGTACAAATTAAAACCATATGAGGTATCACCTCACACAGGTCAGAACGGCCATCATTAAAAAATCAAGAAACAACAAGTGCTGAAGAGGTTGTAGAGAAAAGTGAACCCTGGTGCACTGTTGGTGGGAATGCAGACTGGTGAAGCCATTATGGAAAACACTACGGAATTTCCTCAAAGAAAAAATTTAAAATGGGTTCCTTATTTTTAATTGTAGAAACACTTACCTACCCTGGAAGATAGGAGGTTAGAGAGGTCTCTAGCTTAATTCCCCAAGTAAAACTTTTACAGTAAATACCTCAATTTTACTGGAAATATGAATTTCTAGAACACATAACTCATTCTAAAATATAGGTGAAGCACTATATTCCAAAGCAATATTAATACTTTTTGAATGATATGAACTGTCAACTATTTATTCATTAAATTATGCTTTGAGCAATGAACATGAAAATGAAGCTGCTGAGCTATAAAAATGAATTAACATTAACAGTCAATTACCCTTCTTGCTTTCTAAGTAGATTGATTTTTGTTTTACTTCATCAGCGAAGAAACAAACACTGGGTTCTTATAAATACAATTCAGAATAAAATAACATAGCTCAAAACTTACACAACATTTAGCGCCTGGCACATAGTAAGTGCCTAATGAACTATTATCACAAATTATGTGTCATTATCATCATCATACTCATCATCAGTGTAGCAAATCACATAATATTAACTATATAATGCTCTTTAAATAATTTATAATGTACATTTACTTTAAAATAAGTTTGGAACACTTTGATAAAATTAAAATTCCATGAGAAGACTGAACAATATATATTTTTTCAAATTCCAAATCTTACACATTGAGAAAACACATTGCTTCTGAAATTAAATTATGGTTCTGTATCACATTAAAACCCAAATACAGAATATCCCTTTAAGACTTGAACATAGGCTATAAACTAGCTGCTTTAACCAGATTTCAGTTCACAATAGTAGCAGTCTAATTTCTCATATGTACTATCATTTAAATAGCAAATTCAAATGAAGCCAAAGCACTTTCTCTGGGACACCAGATGTGTATCTAGGGAAACATGTGTTTTAAAGAGGATTTTCAGGTTTTATGACTCAAATAAGAATAAAAGTTCAGGCCCTGCCTGGATAGCGATGCTGGTTATAGTGTTGTCCTGATAATGCCAAGGTTGTAGGTTCAATCCCTGGTCAGGGCACATAAAAGAATCAACCAATGAATGCATAAATAAGAGGGCACATTGATGTTTCTCTAAAATCAACTTAAAAAAAAAGAACAAAAGTTCAGTACAATTATTTCTGTCACCGAAGAACTTACAATATTAAATTATAGACAGGAAACTGGCAACGGCAAAGCAACAGAACACTGGGGAAGAGAGAGAAAGTAGCTTTTTCTATATTTATAATGTATTTTCATGTATTTTGGGAAGATGACAATTCTTTTCTCTGTCCATCTCCTATTAGTGGAAATATGATGGTGTGAGTTTTTGGCTAAGGAAATTAGTATTTATTGAATATCACCTATGTACCAGAAGATTTGTTTACCTATATTATTTCATATAGTACTTTGTCTTCTCTCTAATCACCTAGCTACTCCTAAATCCAGGTGGGACACAGGATGAAACTTTTAGATGTCAGTGCTTCCCTCACTTGTCTTGGCTTTGCCATTATTTGAGGCTTCTGCCACATTACTTTTGAGCTAAGTGTTTGCCCTTTTGCTGTGGGTGTCAATTCTCAGATTCTCTCCTTCCTATTTCTTCTATACTATTATCAAATTCTCAGGACTACTTTAAATCCATGCCTTTTACAATAGTCCTCACCATTCAACTTTTAACACTACAAGCAGTTTCAATTCATAGGCAGATAGGGACAGACAAGGGGAAAGGCCCTGAGAGGCTAGCTAGTTAGTGGCAAAGTAGAACAGAAACCCAAGTTTTCTTTCTCTTAGGTCAGGGTTTGTTCTAGCATACCTCAATGTCTTCCCAATACTCTCTCAATCTCCCTCTAGATCTTTCTAAACATTGAATTCTTGTCTTATTCAAATAGACACTTAAGAAGGGCTTGCTTTTCTCTTAGGATTCATGAAATTTTTGAGAAAAATATTCCTTAATCTGCAACATACGAACTAAATAACAATCCTGCCTTTTTCTCTGAGTGATGGAACTTCTAGAGAATATAAGTAAATGGTAAGAAAAAGAGTCCTTATTTACTATGAAATAAGTTTGGAAATGCCAGGTTAAAAAAGTCAAACAAGGTGTCTGACAGGGAGTTGCTGTTGAATGAGCACAGATTTTCAGTTTTGCAAAAGAAAGAGTTCTGGAAGTAGATGATGGTGACAGTTACACAATATTATGAATGTCTTTAATACCACTGAACTGTACATTTAAAAATGGTTAAGCCTGACCAGGTGGCTGTTAGTTGGAGCATCGCTGCGTGCACTAAAAGGTTGTGGGTTCAATCCCCAGGTCAAGGCACACATCTAACCTGCAGGTTCAATCCTCGGTTGGGGCCCGTATAGGAGAAACTGACTCATGTTTCTCTCTCAAATCAATGTTTCTCTCTTTACCTTTCTCTCTCTCTCTCCACCTCCCCCCCCCCCCAAAATCAATAAAAACATATCCTCTGGCAAAAATTAAGAAAAATGGCTAAATCGTAAATGTTATGTATATTTTACTACAATCTAGAAAACTATATTTATCCTCACCCAAGGACATTTTTTCATTGCTTTTAGAGAGAGAGGAAGAGAGAAAGAAACATTGATGAGAGAGAGACATTGATTGGATGCGCCCCAACTGCAGACTGAACACACAACCCAGGCATGCCCTGACCAGGAACTGAACACCCTACCTTTGGGTTACAGGACAGCACTCCAACCAACTGAGCCACATTGGCCTGCTGTTAGAGGATGCCACAGTGACTTTCCTTTTTATAGCATAACTGTGAATTAAATATTTATATCCCTGCTGTATGAAAGGACTGGCTATACCCAGAGACAGTCTTTAATGTTAGACTAAATTTCATATAACATGGACACCTTAAAAACACGCAATTGATAAGGCTTATCTTTATCATACTTTTTTTTTAAGAAAGTGAAAAATTACTTTAGACTTGATGCTATGGCTGTGGTTAGAAAATAATTCTTTTTTTTAATCCTCACCTGAGGATGTGTTTTCACTGATTTTCTTAGAGAGCGGGAAAGGAAAAAAACATCGATGTGAGAAATACTGATTGGTTGCCTCCCATTGGTGCCCCAACCAGAGATCCAACCTGCAATCTAGGTATGTGCCATGACCAAAAATCGAACCCTCAACTTTTTGGTGTTTGGGATGATACTCCAAGCAACTGTGCCACACGGCAAGGGCTAAAAATTTTAATATGTGCCTTTGCCCCTATGAAAGGGAAACTAACGGTTTTCTGAGGGATTGTCCTAGATGACTGTTGAAGTTCCTTCCAGCTCAGTATAATCTAATTAGCATTTTTAAAAGGCCATGTTATTTAGAAGCATAATGGTTTTTTATGCATAACAAAAAATGTATGCGGTCTATCCAGAGAAAGTCCAGCCATTGTTATACGATGAGAATGGTTTGTGTAAGATCCATCGATCTTACAGCCAAGGAGTGGACTGGAATAGAGGCATGTGTGAACAATGACAACTTCACTGTACTAGTCAGTGGGGGCGGTAGACACCACTGAGTGAGCATGTGTACTGTGTGGCCATTGCATTCAAAATGACTGAGCAAGTAGAGCAACAAATCTTCATTCAATTTTGCATTAAGCTTGAACACTCCTCCGCAGAAACTATTTATATGATTCAGAAGGCCACAACTAAGGGCAACTGCATCACAACAACATGCCCATTCATGCGTCATGTCTCATGAAGAGTCTTTTGGCAAAACACCAAATCACCTAGGTGACTCAGCCCCTCTACACCCCAGATTTGGTACCCTGTGACTTCTGGCTTTTCCCAAAACTAAAATCACCTTTGAAAGGGAAGAGATTTCAGACTACTGTTGAGATTCAGGAAAATTGATGGGGCAGCTGATGGTAACTGGGAGAACTGTGTGAGGTCCCAAGGTGCCTACTTTGAAGGGGACTGAGGCATCACTATCCTATGTACAATGTTTCTTGTATCTTGTATCTTCTTTGATAAATGTTTCTATTTTTCATTACATGGCTGGATACCTTCTGGACAGACCATACATAGAATATTCAGTAATGACCAATTTGTCCCTATCGATAACAATTTATCTCTGAATTAATAGAGATGGAATAATGTAAGCCTACTGCCTTCATTTCCTCTTCATTAACTCTTATTTTTAATTCCCTATAATCCCTGTCCAGGTAGCTCTGTTGGTTAGAGTGTTGTCTTGATATGTCAGGTTGCAGGTTTGATCCCCAGTCAGGACACATACAAGAAACAACCAATGAAGGCATAAATAAGTGGAACAGCAAATGAATGTGCTTTTTTCCTCTCTCTCTTTAAATCAGTAAATTAAAAAAAATTAAGATAAAAATTCCCTATAAACCAGTGCCTACTGAAGCTACACTACTGTATTCTTAAAGGTCACATATGATCACTTAATAAAAAAGTCAAACAGCTTCTTTTCATTTCTCATCTTCCTTATTTTCTCCACAACATTTGACAAGTTTAAGTCCTTCTTTCTTGAAAATCTTTCCTTGTTAGGTTTCTGTAATTCCACAAATGTGTTTTCTGGAACACTAACCTCCATGAAGTATTCTAGGGGAGAAGAGGGCTCAGCAATTGAATAAATCTGCAAAACATTACTTTATATATTAGCCTCTTAGAGATTTGCCATGTGTGTTAACATATTAAAAATCCAGATAATTCTTGCAATAAACAAATTCACTTAACTTTAACAGAGTTATAGAGTTTAAACACAGAACCGATTTTCTTTCCTATATTCCATCTTAACCACACCACCAATCTAGTGTTTGGTAAAACATATTGTGGGGAATACTATACCTTCTTCTTTGATCCTCTCTTTTAGTTGTTTTTCTTTTTCTCCCTCTCCAATTATGGGCTTCCAAGATTCTCTCATCAATTTTTTCTTTCTCCAACACTCTATCCTTGAGAGAGCTTGTCCACACCCAGGACTTCAACTGTTACCTGTTTGGAACATTCCCAAACTCATTCTCCATGGAACACTGCTTTCATTCTTCCAACTGCCGCTGACCACTTCTAACTGGGTAGCCTGCTCTCCCCTCAAAATTGTTATGTTTAAATTTGAACTTATCTCTTCCTAAGTAGCAGATAGCCCTCCTGACTTACTATTTCTGCTAAATTCTCCTGGTTTCTCACTCACTCAGGCTTGGAAGCTCAGAGTCATCATTTACTCTGCCCTTTTTTCTCATCCCCCCTTCATCAATTACTAAACTTTTAAAAATTCTCCCTGCTGCCCCTCTCATTCCAAATCGATCCTGCATATTGCGAAACACTTTTGGTGTTTTAGAATCCTGCCGCGCTGTGCCTAACAGTCCTTTCTGTGAAGTACATCATTCACTATCGTATAATAGGTGCTACTATCTCCATGTTGTTGATGGCAAACTGGGGCACAGAGGTTAAGTGGCTTCTGAAGATCATGTAGTTTATACTCCAAACGTCTCAGTCCAATCCAACCACTAGTATTTCCCTACCCAAATTTCTATTCCAGCTAAATTGATATATTCATTATTAATCCTATCCTAGCAAGAATTACAAGAATGACTTCCTCACTGACTTCCTCTCATTGAAGTTCTAATTCCTCCTTTGAAGCCTCTGTGACCACTCTGGCCTATACTGCTCATTCCTCCCTCAGAGATCCTATCCAATCACAAGCAAGGATCAGAATGACCCTATGTGTCCATGTTTGCCTGGGACAATTCTTTTTCTCATCTTTTAATCCTCACCGAGGACATTTTTTCATTGTCTTTAGGAGAGAGGAAGGGAGCAAGAGAGAGGCAGGGTGTAGGGGGAAAGAGAGAAAAAGACAGACAGAGAGACAGAGAGGGAGAGACATCAATGTGAAAGAACATTAGTTCATCAATCGGTTGCCCTATCATACATGCCCCGACCAAGGATCAAACCCACAACTTGGGTATGTGCCCTGACCAGGAATTGAACTCGCACTCTTTCAGTCTATGGGACGACACTCCAACCAAATCACACTGGCCAGGGCTGCCTGGGACAATTTTGATTTACATCTGTTGTCTCACTATTATGAACAGGACCCCCTTTTATATTCAAAAGTATCTCAATCTAGACAAATTATAAGGCCATCCTACACATATCATATCATTCATAAAAACAAAAGACAGTTTATGTATGTGCCTTAATTTTGCAATTAAATCACTCTTCTTATTGGTTGAAAATCAACCTTAAGATTTCTTAATAGTTCTTTTCTAACTTATATTAACAGCGCAGTCTCTTGCATGTGAGGCTACAAAATGATTTTGGAGATGAGGTGACTTTGGCTGTGTTTTATTTCCAAATTAAATCCTGATTTTCAATCATAAGAGGAAAAATATCCATTTTAAATTAATGCATATAGTTAATCTTACATAGTTACTTGTGCCTGAAAAATAGTAGGTATTTAATATATTGGAAGATGAATGAATAATATACCAGAATATTCCAGACTATTGCCAACATTCCTAAAATATCTCAAAAATGTAAACATAAAAGGATACTTTAAATACAACCAGGAAGTGAATTTACTAACTATAACCAAGAAAAAATGCACTGTAATGTTTTGCTGTTATACAGAGCTGGGTGATGACACACTATTTTCTATACACAACTATCATGGAATACAAGCTCTGAAATAGACCACAGTGATAATGAAAATCAGCTGCCCCGAAGAACGAAAAAACATTTAAAAAATCATCCTATTCTTTACAATATGTTTGTCAGTCCACTCATTATTCAAGTGATAGCAAGCTCTCTTATTTAAGAAGAATACCTTCTGTCTGACTATGAAGAAAACGATTGTTTCAGGCTGCCTACGCTCTACAGTCCTATTCAGCTGGCACAGACAATTTGCATCAACCTGTGACTAGTGATACTGTCCCTTAGTGGTGTCTCAGATAGCCATGGCCTCATGTGCTCTTAATATTGAGGTTCTCATTTATAAAGTAGTATCTCTGAAATTCTCATGAATTCTTACTTGGATGCAACTGCGTTTTATTATTATTTATTAAATCTAAAAATCCTAATAAATTTATCAACTTACTTAGGATTAGCGTGACAAATTTTTCAGAGGCAGAGCTCTGCACAACAAGCAAGGAGTGAGATGGGCAAATGTGATAAACACATCGTTGTCAGCATATAATATTCAATACAATTACCAGGAAAATATAGCATAAAATCCTGCAAGTATGCAACACATACCATCTAAGAATGTTAATTAATATAATTATTGGGTGCTACTCATTGCAAAAAAAACAACCCTTGAATGCTCATAAAAAGTGGTTACAGAATATAAATCCACCAGCATGAAAACGTTTAGTATTACAATACAGAAAGCAAAACAAATGGCAGCAGATGCCAAAGCCTGGAAGGGAACTGCAGAGTGGGAAAGTACAAATTAAAACTAAAGCAGAAAAACAGATGAACTCCTGGGAAAAGTAAATGGCTAATAAACAACAAAAAAAGGAATATTTATAAACAGGAAAGACTGTTAAGAGCATGCCAGACAATCATCTAAAGCCATGGACATGAAAAGAGCAGAATGCACTGTCACCAAAGAAACAGTTCAAGAACTGAAGGATCAAGGCGCTGAGTTAGAAAATATCACAACATACTTTATGCAGATTTAGACTTACGTTTTGAGTTAAAGAAAAATTGTCTCAAGTTATAAAGAAACCAGAAGACAGCTAGAAATCCAAGTAAATTCATGTAGGTCAGTTATGTATGACAACCCTCAGACTTGGATTATATGCCGAGCAATATGCTAATTTTTAATCAATGAAATAGCCTATGTTTCTATTAACAAAACTGCAAGAATATGTGAGGAATTTCAAAGATTACTAATTTATAGCAACGATAAGTCAGAATAACTAACATCATGAAACAGATATAAAAGTCAGGTAAAGATATTCAGTGAGTTTCTGGACCTCTCATTAAAAGAATTAGATTTTTATTTTCAGAATATTCATGACATTAACGTTTGAATAATTACCAATCCCTAAGGTACTGTCCTTACTCTATCTTCAAAGTTTTAGAAAGTATGATTACAGCATAAAATGGTTTCTTAGGGAATATAATAAAATTATTTTTCCCAGTTTCTTCTAAAGCAATTCAACAATGCTAAGACAGAATATGTAATAACACCAGACACACATATGCACATACCTATATGTATGTTGACCTTTCCCGGCCTAGCTTAGTTATTTTTGTTGGGTGGAAACTAAGTACCCAGGTAAAGGTTAATTTAATTTAGATAATTCAATAATGATTCCAGAACTCAGAAAGAAGATATAAAGACCATGAATCCTTCAACAAGAGCAGCTGCTAGTGGCTATGATTTTAAATGGTATTTTGATCACAACTATTTTTCCATAGCTACACAGTTACCAGGTTTTGTTAATGATTTTCCTTCTGCATCTATTCTCCCCCCGCCCCACATACTCATCTGTCAACATTCTAGTTTAGACCCTTATCATTAGTTAAGTAATCTACTAATTGGTCTTCTTGGGCATTGTGTACCCCCTCTCTCATACATCTTGTTCTAGTTAATCCTGTGTACTATAACTCATCCATGCAACAAATGTTTATCAGGCATTGATCATGGGCCTGTGTGAATGCTTGAATATCTGACACCTATCAAAGCAACAGAAATCAGCAGGCAAACTTCTGAGTTTCTGAGATCATGAAATTGGCTATGCATCTGATTGTTTTCTTGCAGCAGTTGTGAGGAAGGTCTAATTGTATCTGGACCCCCACCCACCCACACACACACAAAAGGCAGAATTCTACTCAAATCTTGTTATGATTATTGCCTAATGGAGCCAAGATAGTCTTTTCTTAGCAATCCTAAGTGACAAAACTACAAACATTCATTTCACATTCCAATATTCATACTATTCACTCATGAATGGAGTTAGTGGTTTTCATCACATATACATAAGCTTTTATATGCACAGGACTTAATGCCTTCTAGGAACAACTAAACTATTAGTGGCTTTAATCTAGCAAATACTGAACACTCTGGACTCTAACCAATTCTAATTTATAAGCTTTTATGTCCCAAGGCTTCACATTTGTAAATCCATTGTTTGTAACCTAGATTACATTTCTATTGAAAAAAAGGCTATATGGCAGTCTCCCAGGGAATTCCTGAATCTATTTAATCTAATAATATACCTAAAATATATCTAATATGCAGTGAAAAGTAGTAACATTATTAATAATCACAAACACCCTGATTCTCTTTTAGGTATTTCACATACATTGACTCATTTAATCCTCACAGCAACCAACAGGAAAATTACTATTATTATGCCCATATTTACACAAGAGGAAACTATAGCACAGACTATATAACTAGTCCAAGGGCCAACAAGGTTAGAAGTACCTGAGCAGGGTCTCCAACCAATCCTGGGTCCAGGATCTGTTCTTTTTAGCCACAATATTCAATTGCCTAGACCACTAAAAAGTTTTGGGCAGTTTAGCCTGAATATACACATTTTTAAAAGTACATCACAGTTTTATTTCAAATGACTCATCTCATACTTTAAGGTTCTTCTGAAGTCTAAGGGCTTTATTACCTCACTCAATCATTGTTATTTTATTAACTGCTCACATATGTACATATAGAATTTACTTCAGGATCAGTCTATATTGTCAGAGCCCCTGGATAAGCTGAAGCATTTCGACTGCTCCATTTGCTTCCAGAATATATGCTTCCTAAATAAATAAGTCTAAGTGTCAAGCTTAAAAAAAATACCCCAACAAGAACAATGACATAAAACAAAAGAAATAACCTGCACTATCTCAGGATTCCAGTTTTTAGTGTTGTCTTATATGTTATATTTACTGGGGGCAAAGTTATAGCTTGATATTTTCATCTGTTCACTTTCTGTAAATTTCCCTCCACCAGTGTTCCTGGCAACGCCAATCTTGGTATCACCCAATTCCTTGCCCCAAAAAACAAAGATTCAAACAAACTACTAACATAGGTTCAAATCAGAGAGATTCACTGTTGTGTGTATGGGACTAGTTTTAGACTCATTTTTCTGTGAAGGCAAGAAGACTGGGAAGGGGTGAAGGGCTGGGGGATGAAGAGAAAGCTCAGTGATGATTCAAACTAGAGTGAAAAGAAATGAAGAGACATAGTCTCCAAGCAATAGGGGAAAAAAGAAAAATCTTTGACTCAAAGATGAGATGTGAAATATGAACTATTTGTTGACCCTATAACTTGCAGACGATTTAGGTCAGCAATCCTAGATACTTGAGTCACCTTGCACAGGAACAAGAGTGTGAACTAAAAATGGAGCTCTTGCCCAGGGTGTGAGTGAACGGACCGGCTATGGAACGGCAGCAAACACATGGCTGTGACCACACTACAAACCCTCAGATCAGGGACAATACCTCCTTCTTCCTGGACTTGCAACTTGACTTTAGAATGATCCCATCTGTCTAACATCAATATGTAATTCCTTGTGAATTACACTGGTATTCTTGAAACTGTACTTCTAGTAAATAGCTTGTCCAATATTGCTTCAAGCCAACAGGTCAAAGCACAAGTTAAACCAAAAGTCCAAGGTCTCTATTTACAAAGTCAGCACTTCTAATTAGCTGCAAAATCAATACCAAGGACCATTTTTTAAAAGTGTATGAGTGGTTGGTGGTAGTGGTGGTTGGTCTTTTGTTTTTTAAAAGAAATAACTTTAAAGTTTATTTTCAATGACATTAAAAATAATTTAGTTTTGTTGGTCAATTCTTATGATAGAGGTAGAAAAGAGAACAGAAGATAAAAATCCACTGCAAAGAAAGAGGACTATTAAAGCTGGCCTAATAGAAATAATTAGATGATAAGAATTAAGCCATGTGCTAAAAGGCTAAAGATACGAGTTGCTTTTGGAGCCCTCGAAGGTAGCTTTTTTGTGCCAGGGACAGTTTTTGTACTCAGAAAATTATAGAAGTTTACTTTGATTTTCATTTGTTAAATTAATATTTGATTTATGAAAGTTACAAATTAAAAATGTTAGTCCTAGCTTTTAAAGTTAGCTTTAATTTTTATTCAATTTACAAATCTGTCAAAATATCACTTTTGAGTAGCTTTCCATTAATTCTTTAGATTTTAAACTGCAATTATATATTGAATAGATTCTTTTTCCTTTTTAGATATTTCAATGACCTGATGGCAAATCTTTCCAGTTACTTAATAATTCTTATAAAACTAACAAAATACTAACATACTTATAAAAATGGTGAAATTAAATATTCATATGTTAATATAATAATGTAAATAAACGTGTTTATCCTAAAAATCACAAGTTAAATCAACTCAATTACATATTTTAAAGTGGAAGTACATTGACCAGTAAGTATACGAAAAGATTCTCAGCATCATTGAAAAGTCAGTCATCAGAGAAATAAAAATTAAAACCACAATGAGATACCATATAGGGATAGGCTGTGAGTCTGTGGTCACAACATTCTTATCAACCAATCAATACAAGACCTTAAACAGATGTTCGTACAATTCTATCAATCTTCTAAACTTCTACTGAATTGTACACTTTAAAAGGGTGAATTTTATGGTATTGTGAGTTATATTTCAATTTTTAAGAAGTGGAATTACAGTGAACCTGAATCTAATTGAATCTCCAAGTTTACAGGAAAACTGGGGAATAGAGGAAATAAAATGACACTATGAAAAACCAAAACTTAACCAAATTCAACATGTAGTATATTCTAAAAGATATAGGTCCTGTTTGTCCAACAAAGCAATGGCATTGGAGAGAGAAAGGGGGCTAAAGAGAGTAGGAACCTCAAGAATAAAAGACATTTAAGTGGCATAATCAAATGCAATGTGCAAACCCTTTTTACATCTCCATTTGAACAAACCAACTATTAATCAGGGAAATCTGAATATGGACTGGGGATTAAATGTTACTAAGGAATTACTGTCATAATGAAGTTATGTTTATATATATTCTTATCTGTTAGAGATTCCTACCTACAGTTTTAAGGGGAAATGATAGTATCTGAGATTTGTTTTAAAATACTCTATTAAAAACAATTGGTGGGGGAGGATGGTGCTGAGTAGATGTAACAAGAATGGTCTATGTTGTTCATTGTTGAAGCATGGTGATAAGTACATTGGGATCGTTTAAATGATCTTTTCTACTTTTATGAATGTTTGAAGCTTTCTATAATAAAAAGCTTTTTTAAATGATAATTATAAGGCTGTCATATTACTATAAGAAGTCAAATTGTCTTAACTATGAAAACTACATGTATTGCTAAATATACAGATTGCTTATTTGTGCATTCTTTTCAAACCTAATTCAAAAATCTTCCAGGAAGTAAAATAAATTTGTCTAATAAAACAATTCTATCATCACTAAGAATTTCAGGAAAACTTTCCCATGAAACTTTTAGGGTTACCTCTCAGCTGCTAAAGTTTCTTCAAGACTAGAGAAGCCCTGGTAGGATAAGGATGGAATCTTGCCTGCAATCACAACTGCCAGACTGAACCTGTTTTTTAAAAAACTTTATTTATTTATTTAATTTTTAGACAGAGGGGAAGGGAGGGAGAAAGAGAGAGAGGGAGAGAAACATTAATGTGTTGTTGCCTATCTAGTGCACCCCCTACTGGGTACCTGGCCCATAACCCAGGCATGTGTCCTGAGTGGGTATTGAACCGGTGACCCTTTTGTTGTTGTTGCTGACATTTTATTATGGTCATTTAGTGATTATATATATTTTTTAAATTATTTTATTGTTGTTCAATTACAGTTGTCTGCATTTTCCCCCCACCACTCCCCCCTACCCCAGTCAAATCTACCTCCCTTCCTTGCTTCCACCCTCCCCCTTGGTTTTGTCCATGTGTTTTTTATAGTAGTTCCTGAAAACCCTTCCCCTCATTGTCCCCTCCTTTCTCCCCTCCGGTTATTGTTAGATTATTCTTAATTTCAATGTCTCTGGTTATATTTTGCTTTTTTTCTTTTGTTGATTATGTTCCAGTTAAAGGTGAGATCATATGGTATTTGTCCTTTACCGCCTGGCTTATTTCACTTAGCATAATGCTCTCCAGTTCCATCCATGTTGTTGCAAAGGGTAGGAGCTCCTTCTTTCTCTGCTGTGTAGTATTCAATTGTGCAAATGTACCATAGTTTCTTGATCCACTTATTTATGGATGGTCACTTAGGTTGCTTCCAGCACTTGGCTATTGTAAATTGTGCTGCTATGAACATTGGGGTGCATAGGTTCTTTTGGATTGGTGTCTCAGGATTCTTAGGATATAATCCCAGCAGTGGAATTGCTGGGTCAAAAGGCAGTTCCATTTTTAGTTTTCTGAGGAAATTCCATACTGTTTTCCACAATGGCTGCACCAGTCTGCATTCCCACCAACAGTGAACCAGGGTTCCCTTTTCTCCACATCCTCTCCAACACTTGTTTGTTGATTTGTTTATGGTGGCCATTCTGACCAGTGTGAAGTGGTATCTCATTGTGGTTTTAATTTGCGTGTCTCTGATGGCTAGTGATACTGAGCATCTTTTCATATGTCTCCAAGCCCTGTCTGTATGTCCTCCTTGGAGAAGTGTCTCAAACCAGCAACGCTTTGGCTCGCAGGCTGGTGCTCAATCCATTAAGCCACATCAGCCAGAGCTGAACCTGCTTTTCACAGCTGTTGTATCAATGATTCCATAACTTAAAGAGGCAGTCCCTCAGAATACTCCCTCAAACCTAGACGATGGCTTATAGACCTCCAAACAAGAGATGTGACTATTATCTGCTTTAAAGTTGTCAAAAATATATACAAATCACCCATCTTTTCAGTCAACAATTACAATAAAAAATTTAAAAACTTAAAATAATCAAAGATCCATTTTATATGAATGGTACCTTTACCTTCAGTTGGGCAACCTGAATTACCATTATTCAGAAACTTTGACCCTTAAAATTCAAGTTTATTATTAATGTATATATCACCAGTTTATTTAATTCATTGTTATTATTATTTTTTTGCCTCTCAAAGAAATCTATAACCCTTACTCGGGTGATTACAACATTGATTAGATTTCTATTTATTCGAAATTTAAGACATGCAAATGCTTCTCATACAACTATACCAGAAGCTCAAACTTGGTAGAATATGTATCTTTTTATATATTTCCTATCGTTCTGGGCTATAATTCTTTTAGGTGATAAAACAGTGAGTGATTTAATCTTGAATCCTTCTCATGACCTGGTCTGAATTCTGATCACAACTGGTAAGGTCATTCCGCTGAAAGGTATCATTTATAGATTCTTTCAGCTTTTTCATTAGGTACTGTTCTAAATTCAGCTGCTATTCCCCAAGGGTTTCATATTCTCAATTTAGGGAAATGACAGGAAGAGTTTAGGAAAATACTTGAGAACAGGAATTATGTCATGTAAGAGAACATGGTTTGTTTAGTGTCTCTTTTCCTTAACCACTGACATTTCAATTACAGTGCCACGGAATAAACAGTTAATATATTTATAAATTAATTATTTACAAGTTAAGTAGTATAAATATCTAATGAAAACACAACCTTATCAAACAGACTCAAAGGAAAAACAATTTGTAATGTATTTTCCTTATTCTCCATATTTTATTTATTTATTTTTTTGTATTAGGAAGCTTTTATTATTTCTTGTAATTTCTCAGAAAACTGACCTAGTTAGTCAAACACAATTCTTAGGTTTGAGTAGATGCACCCTTTTTTAAAAATATTTTGTTGGCCCTGGCTGGTGTAGCTCAGTGGATTGAGTGCGGGCTGGGAACCAGAGGGTCCCGGTTCGATTCCCAGTCAGGGCACATGCCTGGGTTGCAGGCCAGGTCCCCAGTGAGGGCCATGTGAGAGGCAACCATACATTGCTGTTTCTCTCCCTCTCTTTCTCCTTCCTTTCCCCTCTCTCTAAAAATAAATAAATAAAATCTTTAAAAAAATATTTTACTGATTATGCTATTACGGTTGTCCCATTCCCCCCCATATTCCCCTCCACCCTGCACACCCTCTCCCACCTGCGTTCCCACCCCCCTTAGTTCATGTCCATGGGTCTGTTCTCCATACTTTAGCACCTACGCTCTGTGGGTTTTTGTATTCCCATCAAAACAGCATTTCTTCAGGTCAGAACAAGGGAGACAGAAAAGTGTGCTAAATGCTTTGCTAACAGTGAAAAAAACATAATGCTGATAGTAAAGAAAACAGGCTCAGTTGACGAGTAAAGTATGTTTGAGAAGTACAGACAGAACCTTAGAATTAAAGGCATGTAATGTCTCTATATGATGTTTCTATCAGATAAACAAGCTATAATCTTCAAGGTCTCTTAACCCATTTATGTCCACTGGCCAGAATGGTGCTGGAGACAGACTACAGTATTACTCTTCTAATTCTATGCTGACATTCCCCAATATATTTTCAAGTCTATAATTTATTTTACATATATTACCTACTTGCTTTTTGGCTACTGCAAAGATCAAGTAAAATAACTGTAGACATTTACTGTAAATCATAATGTAAGTGCTGTAAGTCTTGAATTTATATGTAAGCAGTAACTAGCTTCAATCAAATGACTACTTATCCTTAATTTGTCCTTTTCCTAACTTTGCTCAATTATTTCCTACCTTACATATGATATCTGCCATATACTTAGTGTTAATTAAACATGTTAGTTATATCTCCTTTGAGTGTTAATTAAACATGTTAGTTATATCTCCTTGATTAGACAGTAAACTCCTCAAGGACAGGAATCACAATGCCTTATACTCCCCTTCTATGTCTTCACTTCCTTCTGCTTTCTCTCACCATTAGCTGAGTTTTCACAGTGGGTATCTGTGGTAGCATCATTACACACATCTTTAATGAAGGCACAGTATATGTACTGAACCAGCTGATCACCCTTCCTCATGTGTCAATAAAACCATCAGTGGCAAATAGAAAGAAAAAGAAAATATCATGATTAGCATGATCTAAAAGGCCACAGGAGCTACTGAAGAGCTGACCCTGAAAAGCAGCAGCTACATCCCAGCCCCTAAGCTTATGAACAACTCTTAGCCCAAAGACTGAAGGTCCTCGGAATGTCTGCAATCATTCTACAAATGTTTCAGTCTTGAAACCATTATTATTGTGATCATGTAAATTTGAATAAGGTAGCTAGAAGCATGTATAATTAGAAAATATGTGCAAAATAAAAACTACTAAGTGTTCTTATTCTGCTGTAGTACAGCTATTACACAAAGTACATGAATTACTGTTCATGTATGTAAGTGAGAAATTTTAGCAAAGAAATTGAAAAACTTTAAGTCTTATAGTATTCATCAATCATTCTAATAATTTTGATGTGCTTGATATTATTGGTGTTGATAACAATAATAAGATTTAATGACTGCTTACTGTGTGTCAGAAAGTATGCTAACTACAATTATATAAAGCAGACATTATTTTTATTTTCCAGATGAGGAAACTAAGGCTAACTCACCAGACATCTCACCAAAGTGAACTGAAGAATGAATGCAGATCTGACTATCTCTGAGTTCAAGCTCTTAAACTAAGATAGGATTTCTCGACCTTAGTATGACTGTTATTACGGATTGGATAAGCCTGGGTTGTGGGGGCTGTTTTGTGCACTGTCAGACGTGTTATATCATTCCTAGTCTCTCCCCACTAGGTGTCAGTGCATCCTGCCCTCCAGCAAATCACGGCAATTAAAAATAAATATCCCTAGACAAGGCAACATGTCTCCTGGGGGCAAAATCATTTGGTTAAGAATCACTGGGCTAAGCTCTTTCACTTGCTGAAACATCAAGACCATGTTCTTGGAGAAATACACTTGTGATTAATTACCCATGTCTGTCATGGGCAAAGGGTAGGGCTGGAGCCTGATGGAACAGGCAGAGCTAAGGTATAACAGTGCCATATATTGCATTGGCCAAAAAGTTAGTTTGGTTTTTTCCCCATAAGATGGCTATAGTAGCACTTAGTTGTCTTTAACGTCATTTGAAACAATTTTCTTAGACTGTATTGTGAGAGCTGTCATATCAGCATGCATTTAAAAAAACTTATCAAAATGGATGAATTTTTGAGTAGCCATTTTAATATTGAAGATGGAAGAAAATAGGCAATATTTTCGGCATATTATGCTTTATTTTTTCAAGAAGGGTAAAAACACAACTGAAATGCAAAAGAAGATTTGTGTAGTGTATGGAGAAGTTGCTGTGACTGATCAAATATGTCGAAAGTGGTTTGTGAAGTTTTGTGCCGAAGTTTTCTCACTGGACAACAATGCTCCACAGTTGGGTAGACCCATTGAAGTGGACAGCATCAAATCAAGAAATTAATTGAAAACGATCAATGTTATACCATGTGGTAGATAGCTGACATACTCAAAATACCCATATCAGTAAAGTTATTGGTGAAAATGAAAAATGTGTCCTATTTTATGGAAAAAACTAAATGGACTTTTTGGCCAACCCAATATTTACTGACTCAGACTGGAGTCAGTAAATGCCTTTTAAAACTGTATCAAGATCTTTTCTAAAATATGAATACTGAGTTGTTCTTTAGCTTAAATACAAACTGTATTAAAAACATTTTCTTTATTCCAAAACTTGCTTCTGTGTATATCACAAGGCCACTGCCTGAAAAGATAGGTTGGCCTTGGCTTTGTCATTCTCCTTAACCCAGCAATATGTCTGCATATTCCTAACTTCTTTGTGTGTGATTAGTAATGCTTTATTCAGTAGCTTGTGCATCAGTGGAGCAGTTTTTAGGTCTTACCATAATAACCTCTTCTCTTTTGGTACTGTGGTGCTGTACTTCCCAATTAATTTTTAATATATAGCATATTATATCATTTCAATTATCAGTGGTTGTAGTATATAGTTTACATTAAAATGATAAAATCACAAAGATCAATGGTATCAAAAAGTAACTGGTCAGAATTTAAATTTAGGAGCTTCAATCTGAAAGTTTATTGAGATTCTCATTTCTTTTCCATAGAGACTCAACTACTGTTAAAGAAAATATAGGTTCCACAAATGTTAACATTTATAGAATTCATTTTCAATCAAATCAGAGACACTTTTTGCTATTTCGTGTATAGGAGAATGATGAATAAACTGGAAGTCAGGAGCCTTGGATTCTCCTATTTCTGGCTTTTATACTAACTTGCTATATAGTTTTAGACTATATATGGCCTGATTCCCAGCCCATAATAAATTGGGGAGCTGGACAAGAATCTAGCTTGCTGCTCTAGCTCCCTATACTGCTTCTGAGTTCTGTGATTCTACTACCCCATACCTTGGTTCTCATTGCCTTTAGCACTTCACTTTTTCCTCACACCTAATTACTGTTTTTAATCACAATTCTAGATCCAGTTTGCCATATTAATTCTATGAATTTTTAAAGCTTATTTGTTCACTTATTTATTTTAGAAAGAGGATGTGAGGGAGAAGAGGGAGAAAAACATTAAATGGTGTTCTTCCCTACATGCCCTGACTGGGAACCAAACCTGCAGCCTAGGCATGCGCCCTGACTGGGAATCAAACCAGTGACTTTTCGGTTTGTGGGACGATGCCCAGCTGAGCCACACCAGCCTGAGCAAATTGTATAAATTTTTGAAGCTCTTTTTTTTCTCCAGTAACTATTTTTATTGTTCTATGAATTAGTTTAATGAGTATAAACACAGCGTCAAGTAGAAAGCCTTAATAGCATCACTGCTTCTTCCCTGAAGGCTGTGTCTGACCTAACAAAAAACAGCTTGGCTTGTAGCTCTGGAAAAAACAAAAACAAAAACCTGAAAAATCTGAAGAGATAACAAACTTATTCAAGACTTACTTTTAACAATTACTACTTGCAAGATTAGCAACAAATAAACCAAAATATTTACACTGGTCATTTTTTGGGTGGGAACGACATGGATGGCTTTTCTGCCACTTTAAAATTTTTTCTGTATTTTCCAAATTTTTAAAAGAATTATCTATTGCTTTTTAATGGA
Organism: Micronycteris hirsuta; assembly: GCA_004026765.1. Classification (NCBI taxonomy): domain Eukaryota; kingdom Metazoa; phylum Chordata; class Mammalia; order Chiroptera; family Phyllostomidae; genus Micronycteris; species Micronycteris hirsuta. Next base: position 33,716 of record PVJI01002438.1, read on the forward strand.
TTATGCAATTAATAATCTACTTTATAAATTATTTTAGTCGGTAAAAACCACAGTTATCATTAACAAATGTACATTAAACAGCTTTTATAAGTACTTTTAGGAGGTATCAGGTACATATAATGGAATTCCGACAGCCTGTTTGCTAAAGAAAAAACTAAGGGAAATAAGACACTGTGTAGGCAGCTTTAATTAATGATCTATTCCAGAGCACCTGTGACTTTTAATATTAAATGTTTAATATATAACTAGCAAATTAACTTTGCATCAAACTTATTAAAGGTGCCAACCTGCTTATTTCTCTATGTATGCTCAATGCATACATTGCATATATGCCCATTTAATAAATTTAAACCAGGATCTTACTATTTTAAATAATTATAGAATTTTAATTGCTGTAGATTTGCCTTTAAAATATACTGCTGGAATATTTTTGTTTACTTTTGCTGAGTCCTTAATTGGAGATGCAACAATGACATCATTATCATAGGAAAATAACTTCCAATTTATTGTATGGTTTCTAGCAAAGTACATGGTATTATTTCCCCGTCCAAAAACCACACGGATGCATACACACACACACACACACACACACACACACACACAGTTCGTGAAGACATTCTAATATGTTACTACTGAAAACCCTAGATTTTTCCAGTTTAATATATAGCCTGGGTTTGGTTATCAGCCCTACCACTTAATAGCTGTGACATCCTGGACATACTACCTACCTGACTGTTCTGGGAGCGAAGTTTCTCAGTTCTAACACTACTACTACTACTACCAACACCTGTTTCATACAGTTGAGTTTGCAAAATGTTTTCATATACTTTAATCCACTGGATACTCACATACCACCCTCATTTTCTCATTTTGCAGATGGGCTTGCCCAACGTCACATGCCTGGTGATAAGACTAGGGGCTCACATACAGATAACAGCCTACCTACTCAGAATCTGTTCTGAAGATCAAATGAGACAATACGTATGTGAATATATTTTATAAACTTTTTGCAAACGTGTAAAGTAACATATCATTATCCATGTTCCATTATTAGGGAGGTTAATTGTATTCAATGATCTCTAAAGTCATATATATAAGTTCAAGTCAGAAGAGTTTTAAGGTTTTAAAGTTTTCTGTTGCTATTAAGAAAGTTAATTTAAAAATGTTTTTTCTCTATCTAAAGACTATTAACATTTTTAACACAGTGTAATCATGTTAATAGTACATAAATGTTCTTCCTATACAAATCTCCCCATGGTATTAATCATGCACTCAGGGGAAAAAAAAAGTAGTGCCTACTATAGACATAGTGGGTATGGAAGCAAGCAAGCAAACAAACAACTTGTGGGAAAGTGCTATAAAGAATATGAACAGGCCCTAGCTGGTGTGGCTCAGTGGACTGAGCACTGGCCTGAGAACCAAAGAGTCACCAGTTCATTGCAGGCCAGGTCCCCAGTGGGGTGGTGCAAGAGGAACCACACATTGATGTTTCTCTCCTTCTCTTCCTCCCTCCCTTCCCCTCTCTAAAAATAAATCTTAAAAAAAAAAGATAACATGTATTTTTAAAAAAGAATACTAACAGAACAGATGCATACCATGTTAGTTTGTTTCATTCCTTCCTAAATAACAGTATTTTTAAATGAAGTAATGTTTAATACAAGAAGACATTAGAACTATAGCAAATTCCACTGCAACTAGGAGTGGCTATATGATCTAATTCTGAACAATGGAGTACAAGAAAGACTGATGGGCCTTCTAGAAAACTGTATTCTTTGCTGATAAGAGAGCTGAAGGGAAACGGTAGCTGAACTGTCCCTGCTATGCCCTCCACTCCATCCCATGCCCTCTACCCTTCCTGCCTTCGAATTGGTTATGACAGCCAGAGCCACACAGCCATTCTTGAAACCACAGGGCAACCAGCACAAGGATGGAAGGCCAGTCTCTAATAACGAAAAAAAAACCTTGCTGGTTGCAGACATCACTAAGCTGCTGCACCAGACCCAGAGTGCCTTTCTCCAGATTTATTGTTACATGAGATAAATGTCTTTATTGATAGTCACTACTATTATATTTTAAAGTTTTTTCCCCAGCTAAGGGCATTCCTACCTCCTCTCAAATATCCCAAGTGTCTTCATGCTACCCTGTAAAAAAACAAAGTTTCCTCCCTTATTCTGACTTTGCATCTCATTTGAAAATGTGTTCTTCAGTATCAGTTGAAATTGTACTAGTCCCATCCATGGAATACTCTCCCATCTAATCTTATTAATTCTTACAGCGTCACACTCCGTTCCTGTGGCCCTCAAGGACCTAACCAAGGAGCCATAGGAATTAAGTCCTGAAGCCCACAGTTCTCTCTATTCATTTATTGACAGTCACTCACTATTCTCCATCTCCTTTATTTCATTTTCCATGTAAATCCTCACTTTCAAATTGGCACAGTGTTTAGCCAATTCAAAATTCAATTCTAAGAGTTTTCAGGCTAGGAATGCAGAATATCTGCATTCAAGCTCTTGCTGCTGAAACCCTTGCCAAAAGCCTAGTTGCTGGTCCTATCACTGAAAGTATATGCAACACATTCTCTCTTCGGGACCACTAATTCTTAACTAAGAATTCTTAACTAAGAGTATAAATCAATATATCTGGGAAACTTTTCCAAATTACATATGCTGAGGAATCACCACAGACCAACTGAACTGTTTCCAAGGGCATGTATGTTCAAGGCCCCAGGTGATTTTGATGTGTACCTCTGGGTGAGATTTTTCTACTCTACTATTCTGTAGCTATTCTACAGCTGTACTGGTCAATGTGGTAGCTTAGCTACTGGTCATGTGTGTCTACTGAGCACCTGAAATTAATTTAAATTTATATATGATATGTGCAGTTCAGTTATTGGAAAACTTTATGTGCGTTTGGAATTTGGTTCTGTTTATTTATTTTCAACTGTAAATTTTATAAAATCTTTTATGAGTATTTCTGATGAAAACTTAAAATCTGAATTGACAAGTGCTGTAAGTCTATCTCAAAGACTTGGTATGAAAACATTTAAAATACCATTACTAACATATTAATTATATAATGAGATAAATTTTTGATATGTTGGGTTAAAATACATTATTAAAATTAATTTTACCTGCTTTTTTACATTTTTAATGTGGCTAATAGAAAATTTAAAATTATATATAAGTGTATATATATATTTGCATTGTACGACTATTGGACTGTGCTGTTCTTTAAAGAACCATTTTTTTACCCAATTGTGATTAAAAGTTATATACCCTTCAAAACTCCCTATTGTATTTACTTGGAGAAAGCTATTATACTACCGGATGTCTCCTCATAAAAGCCTATGCAAGAAATTTCTCTCAGACTTCAGTATTAGGAGAAAAAAATCCTGTTCCTAAGCAACTGGTATAGTTTTATTTTACAAATGTTTTAAAGCCAACTAATAATAAGAAATTTTTATCAGAGAAGCTGCCAGGTATGGCTACTTAGGAAACATATCTCTTGCTATAGGCTGAGTTAATCAGTTTTAAATTCTATCTAAATTAAGAGGAACTATTCTGTTAATGTTTAATTCTGGAAACCTTCTAGGAATAAAGTATATCAATATGGTTATGAGAACTGGTGTGATAATTTTACTATTTGGAGACTGTTATTTTCTTGGTCTTGGCTAAGCTCTATGGAGCGGGGATTGCTATACAGATAACCAAAAGCTAAGTTAGGGATTATTTATCCTAAATTGTATGATGTCTTGATTCAAGATATGGAACACATGTTATCTTGGCCGTACGTAACAATCTTCAAGATAGAGACCAAAACTGTGGCAATACTGATGTGCTGTTTCCTCTTTATTCCTAACATGCTGGACTGAGGACTGTTCAATTCCAAGCTATACTGCTCAATGCTAAACCATGTTGATCCTTAAAATCATGGGTAGAAGGTGAATACTTGAATTTAATTTCTTATTGGCTATATTTTACTCATTCTAGAATAAAGGAACAAAAGCATGTTCAAGTTTAGATTTTGAATTTCAATGTGGGGAAAGGCTACCAGATCAGTATGCTCTAGTGTTTAAAATGAAAATATAAATCGTAACAACTAAATTTGTTTCTCTGTTTACTTTGCCTCCTGTTTGACAGATCTGTAGAAGTAGCAGAAACCTTTAATTTTAAAAAATATGATTTAAGCCATGCATGCCTGCTCTTGTGTTTTAATCATTGCTTTAGACCTTCCCCATCCTTGGAGATAGAGGGTGCAGAATTATGCTAATAAGGCTAGTTGCAGTGATAGGGATGAGAATGGGTTGGGAAGGAACAGGAAAAGGGTCATAAACAAGATAACTTAAATTTACTAGAAAGGACATGTTTCTAGAGGTTTTGATTTTTTGAATGTCAATCTTGTGATCCAATTTTAAAAGCAGAAAATAATCACAGCCCTGACTGGTGTGGCTCAGTGGATTGAGTGCCAGCCTGTGGACTAAACGGCTGCAGGTTCAATTCCCAGTCAGGGCACATGCCTGAATTGCAGGCCAGGTCCCCAGCTGGGGGCATGAGAGAGGCAACTGATGTTTCTCTCCCTCTGTCCCTCCTTTCCCCTCTCTCTAAAAATAAATGAATAAAATCTTTTTTTTAAAAAAGGAAAGTAATCATAGATTTAAAACAAAAAAAACGAACCTCTAGTCAACATAAGATTATCAAGTTTGTTTAAATGGAACTCAAGTGCAAATTCCCACATACATGTATAAATGCAAGTATAAACTTGTGTGTGCAGCCAATCCTTAATCTAATCCAAAATTGGGCCAGGGTTTTGAGACATGGGAGAGTGGGCAGATGAGTAAATGGCAGCCTGAAATAAAGAAATGCTTTCTCTGTAAGCCAAAGATTCCAAATGAAATTTGACTTAGAAAATTTTTTTAAACTTTTGCTTTTATTCAGCTCGAGGCAATAAAAAAAATAACTCCTCTAGCTTGAACTGTTTGCAAACATTTATCTTTAGTTCTCTATTCACCCTTAACTGCATTAAGGAGTGAAAAAAATGAAGAAGCAAAAAGGCTAAAAAATAAGAAAACAGCCATATTTTACCTCTAGTTCAGCACACTCAATAAGCTTTCTGATTCATGATCAAGAAGTCTAAATTTAGACTTATTAAGGAAAGAAAAAGATACTAACAAACATATCCCCTTCAGTCAGGAAGAGAAAGTTAATAGTATCTGTAGAGCCCTCAGACCACAGGCATTCAGAGGCACTCAACATCAATTATTTAAAGAACTACTAATCTATCACAGAGCAAAGGAAAAAGAGAACAAACTAGGTCACTTGACCAGAGGTACAGATGCTATTTATTTTCTTCCTTTCCTCTCCAATAAAAGAGGAAGACAGCAACCTAGTGATTTCCCAAATTAAAGCCAATCAATCTTCTGAATGATATTTCTCTATTCAAAATCTATCTCCAAATCTTGAAGTAGTTTTTTAACCTTTCGAAAAGTTTGTTATTTATTTTACAATAAATAACATACTATGTATGTTACAAGTGGGCTCGTACTCAACATTAGTGGCCAGTGTATAATAGTTTGTAAATTCTGACAGCAAAATCAGAATATTTTTTACTTCTTTTTAGAGGTAAGATAGAAAAATAGAGAACTAAAGAATATTGTCTAAGGTAGGATTTAAAAAGAACTTTCCTATGCCTTCTCCACTTCTCAATGTTCATAAGACAAAACCACTTTAATGCTAAATACATTTTGAAATGTTAATTTTTTAGTGACTTCAGTTCATATTTCTAAAAGTTAGCATAAAAATTTATTATACACAGTTGATACCCATATGTTTGACAATATTTGGTAATTATTAATTTTGAAACTGTGATGAGTATTATGGTTGTTTTTAAAGAGTCATTACATATCTCATACATATACATGAAATATCATATATGATATTTGGGATTTGATTCAAAATAATCCAGAAGTACAGCAAATTACAGATAAATCACATTGACCATTAGTTGGTGACTGTTGAAGCTGGAACAGGGATACATGAGGTTTCATTTATACTATTCTATCCACTTCTGTATATGTTTAAAAATTTTCATAAAGCTTAAAATAAGGGCTTACAAAATCCCATCCAAGTGACTCTCAATGTTATAATCTAAGAGTTGACTCCATGTGTAAAAAAGATGAAGGGATTGAGAAGTACAGATTGGTAGTTACAAAATAATCATGGGGATGAAAAGTACAGCATAGAAAATATAGTCAATAAAACTGTAATAACTATGTGTGGTACCAGTTAGGTACTGGAAATATCAGGTGGAACACTTTGTCTAACCACTACGCTGTACACCTGAAACTAACTCAAAACTAATATTGAATGTAAATTGTAATTGAAAAAATAATAAACAAATAAGTTGAGTCCAACTGTAAAACTGGTCATTTAGCTTTAGGACAGAAAGTAAGAAATATACAGCGTGAGACAGAAAAGGCCACGCAAGACTGTTTTGTTGCAGTATATATCCATAGCAGACGTCCTGGAACAAAGACTAATAGTGCTACTACATAACTGAAAAAAAATTAACCTACCTATTCATTGTATTAGAGGATTTGATCTAATAAGGCAGTCATGTTTTCACTAACCAATCCTGAATAATTACTGTTTAGTTATAATAATGAATTAAAATACTAGGGCACCACAAATTATGCAGCTTTCTTTTTTATGAGCAGATTTCTAAAATAAAATGTGCTTGCTCTCCTTTCTATCAAAAAGAACATCACTTAACGAAAGCGGGGGTGGAGAGAGAAGAGAATCCTATGAACAGTTTGGAGAGAGACAATTTTGAAAGAATCCAAGGACTCCACCTCCCCCAAAAAAGAAGCAATGAGCAACAGTCATCAACATCAAAGGAGGAGTAGAAATTTAAGACCTCCATTGCACCGGGTAACTCCAGAATAATAATTCCCTTCCCCACCCCCTACCTCCCACATTTTTCTGCAGATAACTACAAGGATAAAATGTCAACCACTTCAGAAATGTAACAGATTCTATATATAAGCTTAATAGAATGATTTCTGGTGTTTGGATAAGCCTAGAAATGTCTCTTTACTTCCAATACATGGTATTTGCTTCATTTCTGGAAGAAGCTTCTCTAATGAAGACAAGAGCAATAACGTATGTTAGTGATCCTGCAAAGAAGTACCAGAGATTAGCAGAATCTGACTGAGAGGTCCTTAGACTTAATATAGTAACACAGAATGAATTCCAGATTTAGACTAATCCCAGTCCTAGAGTTTATTCCTTGCAGTCCTAGAGTTTATTGTACATTCATGGTTCCTAAATTTGAAGTGGTATTAGACATTTAACCTATTTTATTAGACACTAGAAGTATATTTTATTATTTGGACATTTAAAAACATTACCATATTTTGCCATGTTTAATGGGCTCCCATGTATAATGTGCACCCATGGTTTTGTATGCATGAAAACATGGGATTATTATGCCCATTATTATACCCATGGTATGTGATCTTTATACCCATGTATAATGCACATCCTTATTACCCCCCCAAAAAAAAATTTGGGCAAAAAACTGTACATTATATAAGGCAAAACAGGGTATATTCAAGGGTTTCTTCCCCCATCCCTCCCTGCCTTGAGTTGTCTTCCACTCTACTTTCTTGCTCTTTCAGTCTAAAGAATCAACTTATGAACATTGTTCAAATCAGCATGTTAGGCTATGGCCATGATACAAATCGCATACTAAAGACAGTTAAAGTCAACCCTTTATTTTATTTACTAGTTTTGTTCAATGAATGCTGCCTTTTTGCTCTATGATCTTATTACATGTGTATGTAAAATGAACTGCCTCATGTCTAATATATGTAACATTTAATAATATACACAGTACACCTTCCTAGAATTCCAGAGATGTTACATTGTCACATAATAGGCTCTGGAAACAGAAGGCCTGGGTTTGAACACGGTTTAGAACCTTAAAAATAAAGTAAGATCATACTACCTATTGTTTTGCAGATAGTTAATTTCACCTGGCACTTGAAGACTGTCCTTTCCAAAAGAATGTGCTAACTTCTTTGGGTGACTCTCTAAACAAAACGTATACATTTTATAAATCATACATTTTAGAGATTTTTAACTTTTGACAGGAGGACAGGGGAGTAACTAAACTATAAATGAAATTTAAAGTAGAAGACTCTTTTTAAACCCAAACTCCTCCTCCTTTTGACTACTGAAATAAAGTACTCTTATTTAGGCTAGTGTTTGTTTTGCTTAACTTTAGGGGAATTACTGAATTAAAATTAGCAAAATGTTTCTCGTCACTGGCACATTCATATTAGATTCTATAGAATTCCCAGAAAGAAGACAGCATTTTAAAAACGAAAAATGGTCCCTGTCCAGGTGGCTCAGTTGGTTGGAGCATCGTCCTGCTTTCCGCACTCCAAAAGGCTGTGGGTTCAATATCCAGTCAGGACACACACCTAAATTGCGGGTTTGATTCCTAGTTGTACAGGAGGCAATCAAACAGTGTTTCTCTCTGCTTCTCTCTCTCTCTAAAATCAATACACATATCCTCTGGTGAGGACTTTTAAAAACAAAGGAAATCTGGTACAGGTAAGATGTGCTAAAAAGAAGCCTATTTTATTGTTTGGAAAAACTCAAAAGACTTAAAGGTTTCTTATTAGTGAATGTTAACTGCATATACATAGTTAAATTTAATCTTTAAGACCTCCCCAAATCAAAACATTTCAAAATGAATCATCAACTGTACAAACACACACACCACAAAGTCTAGAGGGTAAGAGAATAAAACAGCAGCATTTATACTAAGTAACAAAATTTTGCAAATGGTGGTGTTATTTGTTTAAGAATGTTTTCTATTTTACAAGTTTTACAATAATCCAACTGCTTTTCTAATCAGTTACACAATTAGAATAAAAAGAATAAAAAATAAGGTTTAGATTTTTAAATACAAATATATAAAAAATAGACTATGGCCAAAACAGGGCAAAATAAGACAAGCCAAACAAACACTTTCCTTTATAAAACATTGGCCAAGTATATCAAGAGATCATAGAAAGGATAAATGTCATTCAATTTACTATGGAGGATAATTTACATTTCACTTATTGTTGAATGGCAATCACATCAACTTACTTGTAATGCATAATTATGATTACCTTTCCTTCTAAATAGTTTATTTTTAAAAAATATCAGATGCTAAGATTAATACTACAAGGATGGTCAAATAAGGAAAGTTACTCTTTAGTGAAAACTAATAATAAATGAACACATATGTGACTTTTTTCAAATAGAGTAAAAGGAAGACTACTATTCTTTGCCTTTGTACTATCTGATGTACCTTGTCTGGAATATTCTGGGACATCTCCCTTTTGCCCTTGTGATTATTTTTGGTGTATTTCTTTGGTGTATTTCTCAGGTAATTATAACTTACATAGTTATTCACATCACCTGGAAAACAAGAAAATAATTTTATAGTTTCAGGATACTGCTGTCCCTTTTGTCCAACTGGAATGGCCACTTGAGTTATTCCAGGAAGATTTCAGCTGTACACCTAGTGGTTCTAATTGAGAAATGAGATTTCAGCTCTGGCTGCTGTGGCTCAGTGGATTGAGGGCTAGCCTGTGAACCAAAGGGTCACTGGTTCAATTCCTAGTCAGGGCACATGCCTGGGTTGCGGACAGGTCCCCAGTAGGGGGTATGTGAGAGGAAACCACACATTGATGTTTCTCTCTCTCCTCCCACCTCTCTCTAAAAATAAATAAATAAAATCTTTTTTAAAAATGAGATTTCAGAAATGACTCATGCATTGGCATAATTTGAAAATAAAAAATATAATAACAAGCTTGCATCTGCACTATACACGACCTAAGAGTGAACCCATCTCTACTTTATAATAAAAATATTTAAGGAAAATGTTGTCCCAGTTTTTTTATTTTTCTTGGCTGCCTGTCCTAAATCCCAAAGAAGTAAGGTAGACAGTACTAAGGGAAATGAAAGATCCTTTTGCTGCTTCCTGTGCCAGCTAGAAGTCTGACAAGGCCTCTGAGGCAAGATGTCCCAATTTTTTAGTAAAACCGTCTTTCTCTGGGTATGGAGAATTTAACAAGAAACAACACAACTTCTCTTAGCAAACCCTGCATCAAAGCACGAACTGGATGGTTGCTACTGACGCAGCAACCCTACTATTAGTGATGGAGAGACCTACCTGTGCAGGATTTTAAAATGCTCAGTCTCAGAGCAAAAAGCAAGTACTATTAATACCTGACCAGATTATATACAGGAGCAAAGCAAAACATTTTGACAAACAGAAAGGGTTAAGAAAAGTTAGCTATGCACACAGAAACTGAAAACAGTAATAACTTCAAAAAATGGGAACATAATTCTTACATGCTTAGCTCTTCAATATGGAAGAAAACTGAGAATTATAACAAAAACACTGTTTTGACTACAGTTGATGACTTACGATCCGCACAGCCTTCACTAGATTATGCAAGATGGACTTTAGTCCTTATTTCTTCACCTTCCTTCACCACCTCCTGTACCCAACCACTCTTCCTGCTTGGGCTTCTCCCTGAATGGCTTTCAAGATAATCAAACTTTTTTATAAAGCTTTTCCTATAACTCTGTTCCTTTTGTCACTTTTAAAATTCTCCTATCTCTAAAGAGAGACATTATACTTTTAGGCTGCCCCTCTCTCTTGGTGAATTCATGTAATCTCATATTGGTATTATTTTTTTCTTCAATTAAATGCTCACACTAATTTATATTTTTAGCCCTCTCCTCTTTCCTGAGGGTTGATTTCACATTCTTACTGGGGTTAAAGAAAGGTCAAAGGTGACTCGCAGGGTCTTAAGACTTTTTTTTAAAAAGAGAATTCTATAAACGTGATTATATCTTTCTATGTCATATAGACTAAGATCTGAAAGATTAAAAGGCTGATGACAATATACATAATAGTAACAGATGCTGACATTGAGAGAACAAAAATAAAATCATGAAGTAAAACCTAAAGCTTAGCAATCTAGGACCATTTGGGATCCAAGTACCCCTCTCCCCTCAAAAATTCAGAGATCTCTCTTTAGTCCACTGAGAGATTTAAGTAAACTGCATAAATGCACTGTACAATATAGTACCCATTATCCCCATGTAGCTATTTACATTTAATTAAACTAAAAAAATCTCAGTTCCTCAGTCACAGCAGCCACTCTGTAAGTGCTTGACAGCCACAAGTACCTTCTTAGACAGCAGAGACAAAAACATTTTGATCATCACAGAAAGTTCTACTGGACAAAGCTGCAGTGCTGATTCAACCTTCACTGAGTATTCTCTACGTGTAGGCATCATGCTAGGCACAGAGATATAGAAAGATGAGTAAGAAAGGTCTCTCTCTGTCCTCCAAGAACACGTATCTGTCTAGTGTAGGAAACGTAAAAATATTTACAAGTTCTAGAGTAGAGATAACAACATTTGAGAGAGTAATTGATTATGGGGGCCTGTTCTGAATTGCAGACCAATTAGCTCGGATTCCAATCCTTTTCCTTACATTTTTCTGCGGACTTGGCCATGTTCACCAGGTGTTAAAACGGGATGGCAAACAATGCTAAGACTCACCACTACCTAGAAGTCTCTGTGCTGTTAGAACCAGAGATCATGAGATCTACACAAGATTTAAGTTAGCTCTATTCCTCTGGATTTGATGCCTTACACTGCTGGCAACTCTTAAAAAAAGAAAGCCATTATGCCACTCTGGCTATCTTCCCTTGGTCCATCCTAGGAGAAAGCTTCATCTCAACTGTCACTTTGGTCTGGAGCCCCCAGCATATGCTATACATATTGTGACTAAGGTCCTGACAATGTGTGAAGGCATGGCCAAGGAATTAACGCTGCAATTGAACACAAGTCTCAAATGCCAAATCAGCAAGAAGGGAGAGGAGAGGTATGTTCTAAGCAGAAAGGGAAGGCTAAGAAACCAGAATGAAAGAGGTAAGCATCAAAGTGAATGGAAAGAGTTGTGGGCAAGCAAAGGATTCATTACAACTCAAGCACAGGGGACATATAAGGGGGCAACAGCAGAAGATGAAGCTGGATCTCAGCCCAACTCCTAAGAGCCCTAACATCACCATGTAAGCACTTAGCCTGGACGGCCTGTAAGTGACAGCCAACCTTTATTAAGTAAACAGTCAAATGATGAGTTTGACTGTCGATGTGTTTTCAAAAGACAAACCTGGGGACTGGTGGAAGTCAGAGAGTTGTGGATAAATAAAGGGGAACATATCTGGATGAACACCTGGTTAAAGGTAAAAAGAAAATTGATTTGAGGGACACTGGAGAAAACCAATTTAACTGCTTACAGAATCTGTCTGGCTCACGGGCATCCAATAATTGTTTGTTGCACAAATTACTGAGGAAGGTAATGATCACTTCGATCACAGAGATGAACAGAAAACAAAAACCATGAGAAACAAAAATTTAAGGGGAGGACTAGCAGAAGAAACAGTGAGAGAAACTGAAAAGGAACCAAGAAATCAATTGAGACAATATTCCCTCTGCCTAGAGGTAATTCTCCAAGGCGGCTTGCTTCCATCTCCTTCAGAACTCTGAACAAATGTCAGCATCTAGTGAGCTCTACCTGGTCACACTGTTGAACAACACAGGAATGCTCTCTTAGCACACTCCAACTCTTCCCTGCTTTATTTTTATCTGTAGTACTTATCAACATCTAACATACTATGTATTTTACTTATGATTTTGTTTAGTTGCATTCACCACTATACAACAGAGCCTAAAAAAGTGCCTGGCATATAGTATGTGTTCAACAAATACTTGTTGATTTGACTGAATCAATTATGCAAAGAAATAAAAAAAGCAGGATTACTACATGTAGACTTCGGATGTAAAATGATACTTAACACAGAAAGTCTACTGATTAGAGTGCCAAAATTAAAAATCTGTATAACTTAACAGTCCATTAAGTATAAAAGGCTCAAAAAGTTATCTTCAAATATGTAATTTATATATACAATATATTCAACTATATAACTGTAACAGTCTACTTACAGTTACAAAGTAATGAAAGGATTTTATAGCTTGAAAAAATAATTCACAATACTTGATAGCCACACCACAAATCGACCACTTCAGGTATTAACACTTTCTCAATTTCCATTACAAATTTCTAAATCCTTTTCTGACATTTTAGCTATTATTAAATGTTAAGCAAAGGCAGGAAGCTAAAATTGAAATACTGGATCATTAGTATAATCACAGCATCAGTTTTAAGATACAGTGAACAGGATATGCCATAGGAAGGTAAAGAATGGCAAAAAGTTAGAAAAGTAAAAAAAATAAAATAAAAATTCAAGAACACAATAAAGCTGGCTTGAGGAAATTTCCCAAACATGATTATGCCTCACTTTACTCACTAATAAAATTCAGCTAACACTAGTGCCAACCTACCTGATAGTCTTGTTCTCAGACTTCTTTTTAGAAAATCAAATCTATTTTAAATAATAAGCTTGACACAGTGCCTATAACAGTCATTTACTCCTTTAACCCACAAATATTTATGAAGAACCTACTCCACAAAAGGCGCCATTCCAGGCACTGGCTACGGTGGCAAATGCAAAATACATAACCACTCCCAGAACCATTGGCCCACCGCAAAGACAGACGAATGACCAGGTGTGGCAAGTGCTATGGAGGAAGCCTATACTAGGGCTTATGAGACAGAAACAAGGGAGTGAGAAAATTCAACCTTAGATGAGGTCAGGAAAAGTGTTTCTGAAGACAGAAAGGCTAAGAAGGCATTAGCCATATGATGGTATAGAAATACAACAAAAATTAATTCAAAGTCAGTCCGAGACCTAAATGTGAAACATAAAACCACACACACACACACACACACACACACACAAAGAAGTATACTCGTAAGTGTTTTAAGCAAAGCAACTGATGATACGTGCAAAGGCTCAGCCCAGCTATGTGAAGAGCTTGTGGCTTATGTGAGGAACTGAGAGGAACTCAGTATAATGGAAGCACAGTAAGCCAATAAGGTAAGATCATAGAAACAGACAGGAGCAAGATGATGCAGGACTCAAGAGGGCCATGGTAAGGATCTGTGATCTTATGCCATGAGAATTTACTCTTCAATGGAAACCTGAAGTTTCCTGTTTTACACATAGAAAGATAATTCAATTTATGTCTCATAAAGAACACTCAAGCTATTTCTGGAAAATGTATTACAGGGGAATGTGAATGGAAGTGGAAGAATTAGTTCCAAGACCAATGCAGTCCAGGAAAGAGAGATGGTGCTTGCAATAGGAAATAAAGAAAAGTTGACAGATTCCAGGTATATTTGGAAATAGACTGGATTTGGGAGATGAGGGAAAGGGAGGAATCAAGGATGACTCCTAGATGTTTGACTTAAGCAAACTGTTTGGCTGATGGTATTATGGTAAGTAACATAGTTAAGTATTTAATTAATTTTAGCTATTCAAAAAGAAAGGGCAATTAAGTCAAGGTATGAAGGAACAGCATTATCATACCGAATGTTCCACTGAAAACAACCATAAAAGTGCGATAAAATACAAAACTAACAAACAAAAAACCTTGTTATTTGAAGGCATGGAGAGAGCAACCAAGAGCACCAGTACATTAAGGGTTAATGGCCCCCAGAGAAGAAAAAACATTGAGAATATCCCCACTTTTTCCCCTTGAGGTATCTGCCAATCACCAGCACAGGGCACAGAGCCATGCAGAAAGCAGCATCCTGGCCCTGGTATCAGTCTCACTGGGCTGGGAAGACAAAAATTGAAAGAAGGCAGGAATTGAGGTTCCCAGATAAAAGAATAAGCCTCACATTCTCCTCAATTTTCGCCCTCCCAGAAGAAATATGCTGAACCGAAAACAGTAGGACTGACAGGAAAACCTAGCAAGAAGATGCTGCAAAGAGGTGAAAAAGCTAAGCAGAGCTTTCACAAGCTTCAAAATACTTGGACTCAGGGCTTGCCAAGGAAGGCACATCTTAGTAAATACTCCAAACTTTCAAGTGAAACTGCAGAAGCACTAAGCACTAAGATTGAGGCTATTTAAATTTCTTGATTGTCCTGAATTCTGCCTCATGTCACATCAGTCATTGATAAATCAGAGATCCATGTTTTACTAACTGTCTACCACAGAACATTAAATCCTATCTGGAGAAAGGTAACATCATTCTGATTCTTATGATTTTTCATCACAAGGTTAATAAAACATTACCAGGTGTTATACAAAAAAAAAGGATCAAATGATCAAAAATCAGACCACAGAAACTGGTTCGTGGGTGACCTAGGTATTAGAGTCATCAGATAGGAACATTACAGCAATGACTAATATAACCAAGAAAATTGATGAAAACACTGTGAGAACTTGAATCTGTGTAAATTTTAGGACTGAAAATACAAAAACCAAAATTAAGAACTCAATAATTGGGTGTACCTGGGTAATGGACAGGAAAGACATCATAAGTGAACTTGAAGACAGGTCATGAAAAATATCCAATCTGATACATGGGAGGGGGAGGATGGAAACTGTGAAGTGACCTAACATATGTGGTAACTGTAGTCCCAGAAGGAAAGGCAATAATTGGATAGAAATAATATTTAAAGAATACCGGCTAAGAAAATTGTTAAAGTGACAAAAAATAGCAAACTACAGATTCAAGATTTTGTACAAACTCCATGCAGAATTACAATAAAAGTCGTGCATAAGCACACAGTACAATCAGGTGCCACTTAACCACAGATAAGTTCTGAGAAATGTGTCATTATGTGATTTCGTGCTTGTGTGAACATCACAGAGTGAACTCACACAAACCTGGGTGGTACAGCCTACTGCACACCTAGGCCACATTGCTCCCAGGGCACAAGCCTGCAGAGCACGTTCCTGTGCAAAAGAACACAAGATTAAATCAAGCACAAGAAAAAGAAAAGGATGTGATCAAAAGATGCTGTACGACAATCATAAACTTAATTGCAGCCACTAACTTAGCCTCAAAATATATAAAGCAACACTTAAAAGAACTAAAAGAACATATAAACAAATCTTCACATAACTGGAGATTTTAACACACTTCTTTCAATTGAGTAATTAAAAAAACAAAAAAGTCAGTAGTTACATGCTTTGAACATGATTAATAAACTTGATTTAAGGAATATTAAGCACACAACACTGAATTTTCTAAAATTAACTATAAAGCAAATGTCAACAAATTACTCACAACTGAAATCATGAAAAAAATGATCCTAAGACCACAGTAGTATTAAACTTGTTATCAAAATTATAGCTTAAAAAAACTCCCAAATGCTTAGCTATTATACTATATACTGTATCTAAATAACCTGTGGATCACAGAAGACACCACAATAGACTTTTAAAAAATATTTTGAATTGGGTGATAGATAAATATATAATCAGACTTGTGAGATTCAGCTGAAGTTGCATTTCTAGAGAAATTTCATAGACTTAAATTCATACATTAAAAAAAGACTGATAATTAATGATTTGAGTATCTATCTCAAAAACTTGCAAAATAACAGCACATTAATTTTTTAAACAGAAAAAAAGAAACAAAGGTAAGAACGCAACAGAAAATTTTGAAAAATTTTAAATCTGAAAGTTTGCTTTTAAAAAACTGATTGAGGTAAACAGAAAGTATAAATTAACAACAAGCAGATTTTACAAAGCAGATACCATTACAAACATCAAAAAGATAATAATATTGTGAAAATTTTTAAGCCAAACAGAAAAATTCAGATAAAAATGGACAAATTCACTGAAAACCAAAACTTGTCAAAACTGAATTTTTAAAAACGTCATAGAAAATATTAATAGTCCTATATACTCTACTATACTATTTCAACATTTATGGTTAAAATAAAATTGATCTTCACAAATTTTCCAGAGAATAAAAAACATTTCCCAGCTTATTTTATGAAATCAGCATAACCCTGATGTCTAAATCAAAAACTTGACAAGAAATTAAAATTACTAGTAAATCTTGCTCATGAACAAAATTGCAAACATTGTAACTGAAATATAATTGAGCATATTAAGAGGATAATACATAATGAAGTGAGGTTAATCCAGAAATTCAATGATACTTTAAAAATTAGTAAATATGCATCTTCCCACCCACCAAATTTTTAACAAATATCTAATACAGCAACTATATTCCTCAGAATTGTATTCTAAAGAAATTACCAGACAAGGAACAGAGAAATATTTTAAATATGCATTATTTTATTGTTTATAATAGCTTTTATATGCCCATGGATATGGAATCAGCTAAACAATTCATGTACTTCTCAGAATCAGTTCAAAATTATACGGGTCTATATTTACCTGTGTGATAGCGGTTCATGATATAAGATGCAAGGTACAAAACCAGGAACATTTCTAAGGCAAAGACACTCATTTTATTTGAAAGTAAAGAAAATCAAATACATGTCATGAGAGAACATGTTCTGAGAACATGATATGAGATACAATGAACTGCCATCTTAATTTAAGTTCACAACAGAAAATATAATGCTTAACCCGGACAATTTTCTTCAGAGGAAAGAATATTTTCTTCTCAAACTCCAGTCACAGAAAATTGCCTGTGTATTTATTTTATTTAGACCATAAAATAAATTTAAATCAATCAATAGAGAATCTGACACAAGCAATTATAGTATGAAGGCAAAAACAAAATACCTTGAAAGGGTTAAAAGGTAACAAACCAGTGTTTTACATATATAAAGCAACCTACTTTCTGCATTCAAAGTGGAAAGTTTATAGGAAAAAATTCTATTCTATATGTAAGAGATATATTGCGTTGGCCAAAAAGTTCGTTTGGTAAGATGGCTCTAATAACACTTAGTTGTCTTTAATTTTATTCAAAGCAATTTTGTTATCTTGTATTGTGATAGCTGTCATATCAGGGTGTATTTAAAAAAAACATCAAAATGGGTGATTTTCTGTGTAGCCATTTTAATACTGAAGATGGAAAAAATATGTGACATTTTTGGAATATTATGCTTTATTATTTCAAGAAAGACAAAAATGCAACTGAACACAAAAAAATATTTGTGCAGTGTATGGAGAAGTTGCTGTGACTGATCAAACGTGTCAAAAGTGGTTGGGAAATTTCGTGGTAGAGATTTCTCGCTGGACGATGCTCCACGGTCAGGTAGACCAATTGAAGTTGAAAGCAATCAAATGCAGACATTAAGAACAATCAACGTTATACCACGTGGTAGACAGCCAACATACTCAAAATATCGAAATCAATAAAGTTATTGGTGAAAATGAAAAATGTGTCTTTTATTTTACGGGAAAAAAACACAGACTTTTTGGGCAACCCAATACTAGAGAACTCAAGGCTCCAAAGACTACTTAAAAAACTCTGTTTAATTTTAGTAATTACTAAGAGAATCCACTTTCATTAAAACCATTCCAACCCAGAGATCATACATAGTATTTTGCAAACATATTTAAATAAGTGTCATACTTCCTGGAATATGCTAGCTCAGAGCAGCCAGCAGTGACTGTGTAAAACAAGTTCTAAGAAGGAATCTGATGTATTTTGCTGAGGAGAGTGTGCCTGAGTGATTTAGCAAGATTTGCTCAGGTATGGCAGAGGGTAAGGGCTTAGCATGTTTACCGCTATTGTCATCAGACCCAAATTCTTATCCTAGCTCCTTTACCCTCTCTGAACTTAGGCTATGAGAAAGTAAAGTTCATCTCTGCTGATAATCACACTGTGTTGTCTCTAAAAAACACAGACAAGGCCCACAGAAGGCTACAGATAACAATTTCTCCCAGGACCATCCTACAGCTCCAAAATGACTAAGAATCTCCCGCAATCCCCTTCATTTCTCTGGTCTCCTCAACGAAGATGGCTAAGATATCCCATCACTATCCTCCCTCCACTTCGTGCGTGACAGCATTCCATCCAAAGCTAGTATCCAGTTTCCCTGGTCTCTCATGAGAATTATCTTGCACTGCCCAAATGTTACCAAAAACTTCACTTCCTCTTCCTGAGAGGACACAGGGTTCCTCAGACTTATAATCTACCTTGCTGCTGCAAATCAACAACCTAATTAGTCCTACTATAAACGCATCCTGGGGGTCTTCACCTGGTAGGCAGTAGCAGTTTTATCTGTATACAAACTGTATTTATCCAGGATCACTGTGAAAATTAGATTAAATGTTACCATGTAAAATGCCAAGCATCTGCTTGGTAAATAGCAAGTACAAAGCAATTATTAGCTTCTCTCCTTTAAGAGCTACAAAATAAATCTATACGTAAATTTTATTTTTTTTTTAATTATCTACATGGTTCTTCACTATCAATAATCTACATCTCTGGAAAACATGATAAATACTAGAAAGCAAGCCCCTCAAGTAAACAAAACTCTAAGCAACCAAAACATACGTGACCAACCCCGTGAAATAAAGATCATATACTTTACCACAGGGTATCTCCTAAAAATCCTATTCAGACACCATTTGCTCATTTTTAACACACTTTATTCCAATAAATTTGAAAACGAGGTTTCTACACCCAGAGCAAATAAGAATCAGCAATTGTAAATAGAAAGGGATAGACAGGCATACTGACCACAGAAAAATATAATTGCTCAACAAGGCAGGAGGCAAAAAGCTATAATTATCAAACACAAGAAATTAAAATGCTCAGAAATCTTGTTATTTTATGCAATGGCTTCTTCTCAATTTTTTTTACTGAAAAGCCCAACTATAAAATACTTAAGCATATACGTCTGTTATATACATATTCACTTATAAATCATATACTAATTATATTAACTATTTAAAATATCAATTTGTTTTAATCTTGCAATCACTAGAGACTGCATTAACTAGAGTAACTCACTATTACTATTAATATATTAAGTGAGGGCACTTTACTGAATATGGTTCTCTATTTTTAAAATTTCTTGGTTTGCCAATTTGCAAAGTTCAATGGATTTTGACACTTGGTTTTAAGAACTGTCATAGACATAATTGAAAAACCAAGTTTACAAAGATGTATATCTCCATGTAAAAGAATGTATCTCTTACTGGTTTACTAGATCATATCACTTTTATATTCTATTACCAAATATGCACAAGCTTTTATTAAAAGTCAAGTTACCTGATGTCAATGTTACTAAAATTTTATTTTTCCTGTTGTCAGATATTTTTGAAAACTAAACAATATTTGTTACTTTTTATGTTTCAAAAAAATGGGTCCAAAGTCCACTGAAACTCTCTGTAAGGAAGATTTTTCAACAGACTGGAAATAACTAAACATGTTTTCAAAATCTTCTCTCCATAACATTAGTTTCTTCTGAAAAGTAGGTACTTTCTCATTTATAGGTTAAAATGTCAATTTTGCCTCAAAGAAACAACTTAGTATTTGATTTCTCAAAATATCTTCTAGGTAGCATACTATTTATAGCTTCCTGTCAAAATGGAAAAAATCAGCATCTATAACATTCATCTTTTGTAAAATAAAAATATAATTCAGCTTTGACTTCTACAGCTCTTCTAAATACTTTGACAGTGAACCTCTGCTCCCCATCGCAATACAAAGTATCATACATTCTTTTAAAAATCACTTTTAAAAGAAACTATGTAATATACTAGAAAAGAAAACTGCAAGAACTCTGAGAAACTCCTGGTGCTGCTGCTGACCACTATATGACAGAACTCGTTTTCCCTCAGCAAGCCACACTCTGCCATCATGACCACCGGGATGTAAAAAGCTCAGTTCTTCTGGAGAGCAAAATAAACAAAAAGCAGTTCTAATATTTTTATTTTCACATATCAACTGACTTTCCTCATTGAACTTAGTAAATTACTTAACTAGTGAAGGAGCACATAGCTTCACAAACTAGAGGGTCTGGCAGAAGACAGGCTCACATGAGTGTGGTTGGTAGGGTACTGAATGTCTCCCACAAAATGGACAGCAATTTGCATATTTCACCTAAAATGTCATATGGTGTGCTTGAGTGTGATACTGTTACATAACAGAATTACATGTCTATGATTTTGTAATAAAAGTTTTTATAATTAAAAAAAGGGGGCGTTATTTGTGCTGGACCCTGTATGTGAGGTGCTGAGGGTGTGACAGTTACAGTTTATAGAATGATACTTCATTACACAGAGATGTACTCAATAAACATTCACCGAACTGAATCAATGATATTCAATTAATGGCCCTAAGTCATCAAATATAATTTAAATTATGCATAGCATATTACAATTAACAGGGCAGTAATTCAAAACTGATAGATTGAGATATTTCTAAAAACAACTTCCGTGTATTCGGAAAATGCACTGATTAAGAATCTCTCACCCAGAGATTCCAGTTACCATGAATTCTAAGTCACTTTCAATTTTACCCAAGCATCAGAGGAATTTTTAAAAAGCATATCTAAGAGGCATATACTTCACTCTCCTAAAATACATTTACTGTTCCAATTATATAAACTAGTGGAGTCATTAGTACCTTATCCACTAATTAAAATAACTTTATATTTAAATTAGCCTCAATATTAAAAAGATATTTTTCATATTCAAAGTAGTAATAAAGGCAGACATCACAGACTTCATATTTAACACCATGATTAGTAGTAGTAGTAGGAAATAATATCTTCTTTTTCCATAAGTAACAGAGAGTAATGCTTAGCCCTGAATGGTGCAGCTCATTTGGTTAGGCATCGTCCTACAAAGCGAAAGGTTGCTGGTTAGGTCAGGGCACATGCCTAGGTTGCAGGTTCGGTGCCCAGTCAGGGCACATAAGAGACCAATCGATGTTCTTCTCCTCACATTAACGCTCCTCTCCCTTTCTTTCTCCCTCCCTATGAGCTAGAATGAACTAAAAACTGATCTCACAGGAAAGAGACACGAATTGAATGAGGATTCAGAGCTAGAAAGGAGCACTGAAAGCTGAGGGAAATAATTTGTTGCTTTAACAAAAACATCTAATTCAGAACAACAAAATAAGACAGTCAAGTAAAACAATTTAGAGATACATAATTTATTAAGCTGTTCATCAAGTCACATACGTATACTTGTATATGGAACTAGTACCCTTTAGCTTCATTCATAAAACCTCCCAACTTAATCTTAAAATAAGAGCTCTAGCGAAAGAAAGAAAACTTAAAAGGAGCTGTAAGGAAAGAACTATTTGGGGCACCAGATATTAATACACTCTTCTGTCAAAGTTAAAGACTTTCTATTCTCTGGACCTTTTTCCAGCACAGCATTTCCCCTCATATACTCAACACCTGTCATTTTACTTTAACTTGGAAAAGTGGTAAAAGTTCACTTTGAAAGGAAATTCATTTTAGTAATTTCCTGTCCACCAGAGGGCTCCAATATTTCTTCCAGAGATGAAAAAGATAGAACATTATGATAAAAATAATCAATAAGGGTGGAAAACATTGAAATTACCATCTCATCCCAGACTAAAAATTTTTACATCTGCTACAATTTCTACATTAGTAATTCAAAAAGATACAGAGCTTTTAACTGTTTTATCATCTAAAATGTTTCAAATATCAAAACTTCTTTACCATTATTCTCACACTAATTGTAAAATTTCTCTCTCAGGTAGGATTTTCAATTTTATAGATATCATCAAATAAAATTTTAAGTTTGAAGCTCTGAGGAGTAGCTCAAATGTTTTATAAAATACTTTTATAATACAACTTACTTCTTCAAAACTTTCCTGTCACAGAAAATAAAATTACCACCTAATCTACCTAGCCTTAGGCCTTATTACTAACAGATAAACATTATCTTTCAGAAAATCTACAGTCATTAACATAATTTATCTACAATTATAAACAATGAATACTGGCCCATCATGACTTGTGATTTGGGCTGAGGAAAGAAATAAAAATAAAGGAAGTGAATCATTTAAATATAATGTATTATAATAATATTCTGTTCAGATAGTCCCAGATTTTTTTCACAAGTTTTTACACGGTAGTAAATCTCTTAGTTCAACTCAATCACTCTTGGCAAAAGAAAAGCCAATATTTCATGTAAATTCATTTCTATTATTTATAGGACATATTTATAGAATGTTAATTGGAAAAGTATCAACTGCAGATCATTTTTTAAAAAGAGTATAGCAAATCCATTCACTAGGGGCTCCACTCCCCCTCCCCAAAATCAACTTGCTAAATTTGGATTACTTAAAAAAAAAGACACCTTAAGGTAAACAAAAATTTACTGAATGTTTAAAAATTTACTGAAAAATTACTGAATGTTTTGTAAATCTGTTATATTTACAAAAGCAAAAAAGATGCTAAAAATCACATTTAAAGTGAGTCACAATCATTGCCATAAGACTTTCCCAAAACAACAATTGATTTAGCAATAACTGTAGCTCAAGAATAAATTATCTCTAATGAAAATATGACAGGGGTTGTACTTCATTCCCCCACCTCATCTGCCAAATAGGATTTTCCTATATATCTGACAAGCACCATTAACATGGAAAAGAGTGCAACATTTGTTTCTAAATAGCACATACTAGCTGTCACCACTTACAAAGCTGAAAATTGTACTGCACCTAGCAAAAAAAAAAAAAAAAAGTATGTATTCGTACTCACAAAAGCACTTATCCTGATCAATTTAAAGTTACTCTGCAAGGGAAATAGATTGTAGAAAGAGGTGGGGGTGGAAAGCTAACGCTTTTCAGAGTGGTGGTAAAATTGTTCTCACTTTAAGTCATGAATAAGAAATGCAAATTAATTGTCATTATTGCTATGAAGAATTTAAAAATATGAAGCACCTGATAGACGACTTCTAACCAGTATTTACCATATTATATTTCAAAAAGTTGAGAATTCCAGGAGCATGTCAAATGACGGCACTTCTTAAAAATGCAAATAGCAAATAAAGGTTTAAAAACTTTAACATGGTCGGGGGGGAGAAAAATCTCCTCAAGACCTCCAACAAGTTGAACAGCTAAAAAATAAACAAAAAAATAAGCAGAACAATCTCATCTGAGCTGTGCCCTAGACGCAATCTGAAATAGCATCATCAGGATATTATATGTTTATTACATAATACTTCCGTGCCCTTGCATATCACCTTTAATCAAGGGATCTCAAAGCACCACAGAAGCATTAAGGCCTTAAAATACAATTTAAAACAGAAATAGCTATATTTTATAATTGCAGCTACTAACAAAACCTTGCCACTACTTCCCAGTCCTGTGACCCAAACATTAGCTTCCAAACCTTCTCTCTGACTTGGAAACAGTACTCCCAAATCATTTCAATTTGCGACTGATGCTACGCACATTCCAGCTTTTCATCACTGGGCCCAAAGAAAGGGGACTGTTTTAATGACACAAATCTATTTCATTCTAACTCTGTGAAAGAATAGTGCACATATCTTGCAGTGTGCAGGATGATATAAAATGGTGGCTTTACAGAGAGCACATTTTTGCTGAGGGGGATGAGCCCAAACACTTAATAAATGGGAAATAGCATTTTCCAGCTCAGTCCAAAGACCTCTCCAGGCAACTCTAGAGAGAGGTAGAGAAAACCATGTCCACCTAACTCCTTAAGTGGGCAGGAAGGCAGGGAAAACGAAAAAGACAATGCATGAGTTTTAAATGAGTCAGGCTGCTGAGAGGCCACCCGAGAGATTGAATGTTGTGGTTCCTCCGCACTTAAATAGTACTTTAAAAGGGAAATCCAACATAAGTAAAATGTCTTTAAACCACGGTCAAATATGCCATTTAGAGTCATTCAATTTTTAAAATTATTCTAAAGTCTAGTAATGAGGTTTGCTCCTACAGAAACACCTGATATTTTAAGATGTAATCATTAAAGTTCAATTTTGTTTCTTCATTGGAATACATGAACATTCAAATGTTAACTAAATATAAGAAAATGTAACAATGTTAACATCAGTTCTTCCATAAACAAGATTATTCATCTTCTTGTTAATTGCATTATGTCGTCCCTAGGACAGCAAAGTGTAATTTCACACTCACGCAAACCTACTTCCAGCACCCTGTAAATTGACACTGTTACTACTGTTACTCAACAAATTCACAACCTTAACGTTTACAAACAAAAACAAAAGCACCAATAAACAAGAATATACTTTTTGTTTCGAGTTCTCAACATTCACAGATCAAGGCTCAATAATGTGTTTTATTAGATCTTAAAAGTCCAATGATACAATATGTGCTACCAGATATTTGGTACTAAAAGTCTTGGAATATTCATTAGAAATCCCAATACACGGTCAGCTTAGATTTGTGAAAATTCCCAAACATCTTAATGTATCTGTTGCCATACTTGCTCACCTAGACATTGAAAAGGCTACCTGCAAATTCTCGGGGACTTTTTCTTAAAGAGACACGTGACCCTCTTCTCGCAAAGATCAAGTTTGTGCCCAGCGCATTAATGAGCGGGCCAGTGTCAGAGAGCAAGACTCCCGCTTTCCTGCCTACGTCTGCAGTCTGCTCACCGTCAACTGTCGTTTTCCGAAGCTTTAAGATTCAAGTTCCAAGTGTTCAGAGACTTCTAGCAGAGAGAGATCTCCACTTCACGCTACCTCGCTACATTTTTCCGACTTCTCCATTGCTTTTAGTGATTTAAACAAAAAACACAACACCTCAACCAAATGACGAACCCCGTACTAAAAGCAGTGCTTTCTAAAAGGAGGAAACCAGAACCCCAACTTCTCCAAATCTCCCAGCGCGGTGGCTTTTCAACAGTCCCCTTGCAAACCCTCACCCCTTGTCTGCATTCCTTCTGATTAAACAAGATTGGAAACCACAATTAAATCAAAGGGTGTCGTAACTTAGCCTTCACTCACCATATCCGCCGGGACATTACTGGACATCTTGCCGCTTGATATATACACCCAGATGTTCACCGGAGAAAAAAATACAGAATAAAAAGGAGCAGTCTTCAAGCCACAGAAATCGACGTTAACGATCTCGATTAGCTCGCGGTGTGCTTTCCAAAAACTGAGTGATGTGGAAGTCTAAGCGGCGGCCTGGCCCGGTTCTGCGCAGAGCGGAGCGACCCCAGGATCCGCGACGCCGGGCGGAGGGCACTCGGGAGCGGAGCAGCCTGCGGTCGTCCTCGTCGCAGTCGTCAGCAGCAGCCCCAGGACCCGCCGCGCCAGGTGGACCCAGCCGAGTGACACACGGGCATGGAGCGGTGGGAGGGGGTTAAATGCAGGCCGGCAGTGATTCACACTCGCGCCCGAGTCCTCATTAAGCAGCAGAATGCCCCGACTGGAGGTACACAGATAACTATGCGACGACACATGGACGCGTAAGCTGAGTGGCCGGCGGGGAGAAACGGGCTCACCTCGCGCCGGGGCCGGGGGCCGGGCTGCCCGAAGCGGCTCTCAAGGGCATTTAACTCGTTGGTAGCCAAGCCCGAAGCCCGGGGCGGCGCGCGGGGGGCGCGGAGCTCGGGCCAGGGGGAGAGAGACCCACTGCCCCTCGGGGCTCAGGCCACGGGCGCCTCCGGGCCGCAGCGGCTCTCGGGGCGCAGCATCTCCGCTCCTCCGCGCTCCTCTCCTGCTTTCCCCTCCCCTCCCTGGCCTCGCGAGCTCCCGCAACGCGGACTCCGCCGGTCCCCGGAAGAGGCCGGTCTTCCCTCTCCTCAGCCTGGGAACAGCTTCCTCTCACAGCTTTGTCTCTCCTCCACTTCTCAGTCCCAAACGCCACAACCACCTCCTGTCATCGTCCCTCAAGCCAACATGGCGGTAGTGGCAGCGGCACCAGCTGCCGGAACGCAAGCCGGGGACACAGGGAACTCACCCCCACTTACTCGCCGGTGCCACCCCCGCGCTCCCCCTTGCGGACACCTTGTGCGTCACTACGGAATCCACCTTGGAGCATCACGGGAAGTGTAGTCCATGCATCCTCACCAGACTCCGAAGCCACGCCCCTCCTAGTAACAGTTGCTAGGAAAGGAAAGCTCGCTTTTGCCCAGCCACACAGCCCAGGAGTCAAGTGTGATCCAGCATATTATTTGAGGGGAAATAATTCTGCGTAGAGACGTTCCCTCATGTACAATCTACACACAGATTAGAATATGGTTTACTTCTAAGCAGAATCATTCGTTTCACTGACAGCCCGCTCTCCGCATCCTGCAATCTGAAAGCATTTTATGTAGTGATTTCCTTTGTCTCCTCAACGTTACAATTGGAAGATCAGAGGCAATCATTGATTTCCAATGAGGTCATACAAGTTCAACAGAAACATGGACCTTGTTAAGCAGAGAAAATGTTTGAATATGTGGTTCCTGAAGACCCAGGGCCATAAAGCTACAATATAGTTAATTGAAATGACCAAAAACTGCATTAGATGCAATAGTGAATAGTGCTAGATCTGCATCACAAAATAGCTACTACAAACTGCACAGGGATTCACTAGTTTACCAGGCCAGCTCCTAAATTCTACTTAACTCAAAATGTTATTGAAAACCTATAAACTTGCAGTGATTAGCAAATAACACACAAAATAATACCATTAGAGACACATGAAGAATGTGTCTACTCCAGTGTTAGGAACAAAATGCAGAAACTGCAAATGTCTATCTGAATCCCTATTTATGTCTCTCTTGGTGCTTAGGCAGAATATTTTAGGAAGGGCAATCTCAATACCACACCTGTGTAAAAATGCCAACAGTCTTATAGTCTGAATAGCCATTTCTCCAACCTACAGCTGTGACCTCATCTGTAAGACAGTGTTGCCTTGACTACCTTCCACCATTAAAGTAGAAAGAGTTCATGCAGGCAAAATACATTGCTTTGTAAGTAATAATGCATCATTTGGTGTGAAATGTTAGTACTTGTTCATCAAGCAAACAACTGTGCCAGGCACTGCTAGGCATCAGGAGTTTAAAAATGGGTAATCTGGGCACCGTCCACAGCGAACTGTCTGTCTGGCAGCTTGTCATTCCCCACATCGACCTCTTCAGTCTGGTTTGTCTCAGGGTGGTAACTTGCAGGACACATAGAGTACATGCCTCTTGAGCAGTCTGGCAAATTCCCAGCACTGCCCGGGGCTACCTCATCCTGTGGTGAGTTAGGTTGGTAATAGAAGCAAATACCGGGAGAAAATACTGAGAGAAAATAAAGGCTCAAATCACACCACAATTAGGCCTAGGAATTTGTCTAAACACTTCCGAGTCTATAGCTCCATGATTTTCCATGGCCTTGATACTTGATTACTCATTTTCCATGTTTAGAAACCTCAGAGACTTTCTCAGTCCTCCAGAGATAAGGGCAGTTGAAAGGGATTCAATTGGCCAATGAGTTCAGAAGGAATATTGGAATACATTTTGAATGCTCTTGCTCACAGAATTTGTCCCCCAACCTACCCCTCACACCAAATTTTATCCAACGACTGCCCTGCCCAAGGTTCTGCTGGGACTCCAAGCTATTGTAAGAAGGAAGGCGAGGAGCATAAGATGGCAGGGCTCATGCAAGCGTCAACTCACACCTTTTCTGCTGCTTTTCAAGAGCCATGCAGCCAGGCTGTAACAACCACCACAGCCAGCCCACGACTTTGGCATTTCTGACTGGACATTGCTGTTTGCTGCCAATTACCCCTGCACCACTGCAAAAGACCACATACTTCAAGTAAAGTCCTGCACCTAGCTTTGTTTCCAATCACTCTTGTAAGAGATGCTGAGACATTGTTCTCAGTGAAACTCATTGTAACCCTTCTCTGAGAGAAGGCTTGAGAGCATTACTGACCACTGTGTAGATTCTCTTATCTTCACTCTCTGCTTCCAGACTCAGACAGGTGAGACAGGAGGCTGCAGAAAGAGCCCAGCTGTCCACAACGGAGAAGGGTAGCATTTTCTGGATCTTCTTAATCGATTGTCAGCATCAATCTGAAGGAAGTAAGTGACATGGCATTTTTTTTATTATGAAAAGTAACTTCATGGGAAATCAAAAGACCTCTCTCTGTTACAAATCAGCTGTGTGACCTTTGCCAAGACACTACCTCCCTGAACCTCCATTCCTTTATCTGAGTAGGTGGAACTACATCTCAAAGGTCACTTCTACGAGTCTCTGAGTGTCAGATCCCAGAAGACTGGCACATGATACCCATGATCTGTTAAAAATATTTCCCCACAAATGACTGCTCATGAGTATGATGGGTTTTTTTTTTGGGGGGGGGTGTAATGAAAACATTCTAAAATTAAATTATGATGATGTTTACACAACTCTATAAATATACTAAAAGCCATTGAATTGAACACTTTAACTGGTGAATTTATTTTTTTATTTTTTAAATTATGGTAAAATACACATAATATAAGATTTACTGTGTTCTTAGGTGCACAATTCAATGGCATGGTCAGGAAGAGAGAACACATGGGCCAAGACCTAAACTAGAGGCCAAGGAAAAAGGTGCAGGGAAGGACAGTGGCCAAAGATCAGACTACTGCATGGGTGTGGATCAGGGGTAGGATAAAGAAAGGGGAGGAGAAAAAACTAGAGGCCAGTCACCAAGGGCTTTGCAATTTTGGTGTTGCAAATTAGTTTGGATCTACTCTGAGAGCAAATGGGAACCATTAAAAGGTTTTGAAATGGGGAGTATTGTGATAAAATTTGTTTTTATAGAAGGATGGATAAAGGCTCCTGAACTCTAATAGTACCTTTTGTCTGTATTTGGGGGGTTAGTTGTCACATATACAACCTACTGGACTCACATAATTTAAAAGTTCTTAAGGGGTCTTGGAGATGATCAAACCCCAACTATTCATTTTACAGATTAGGAAACCACCAGTTTAATAGGAGAGCAGGCTGACTCCTAATACAGAGCTTTTCTCCTACCAACAAACTTCTACAAAAACAAGGAGGACTTTTAGTCACTCTGCTACATAATATATATATTTTTTAAATATATTTTATTGATTATGCTATTACAGGTGTCCCATTTTTACCCCTTTCTTCCCCTCCGCCCCCATACCCCCCCATTCCCTGCCCTTTAGTTTTTGTCCATAGGTCATACACATAGTTCTTTGGCTTCTACATTTCCTATGCTATTCTTAACCTCCCCCTGTCTGTTTTCTACCTACCATTTATGCTACTTATTCTCTGCCCCTTTCCCCCCTCTCTCCCCCTACCACTCCCCTGTTGATATCCCTCCATGTCTTATATAAATCCCTTTAACATTTCATATAATAAAGGCTGGTTGATGATGAACTCCTTGAACTTGACCTTATCTGAGAAGCACTTTATCTGCCCTTCCATTCTAAATGAGAGTTTAGCTGGATAGAGTATTCTTGGATGTAGGTCCTTGCCTTTCATGACTTGGAATACTTCTCTCCAGCCCCTTCTTGCCTGCAAGGTCTCTTTTGAAAAATCAGCTGACAGTCTTATTGGAATTCCTTTGTAGGTAACTATCTCCTTTTCTCTTGCTGCTTCTAAGACTCTCCTTATTTTTAATCTTGGGTAATGTAATTATGATGTGTCTTGGTGTGTTCCTCTTTGGGTCCCACTTCTTTGGAACTCTCTGAGCTTCCTGGACTTCCTGGAAGTCTATTTCCTTTGCCAGATTGGGGAAGTTCTCCTTCATTATTTGTTCAAATAAATGTTCAATTTCTTGGTCTCCCTCTTCTCCTTCTGGCACCCCTATGATTCGGATGTTGGGACGTTTAAAGATGTCCTGGAGGTTCCTAAGCCTCTCCTCAGTTTTTTGAATTCTTGTTTCTTCATTCTTTTCTAGTTGGATGTTTTTTTCTTTCTGCTGGTCCACTCCATTGATTTGAGTCCCAGTTTCCTTCTCATCCCTATTGGTTCCCTGCAGATTTCCCCTCATTTCCTTTATATTATCCTTTACTTGTTCAACTAATTGTGACCATTTTTCTTCCAATCCTGTGGGCATCCTGATTACCAGTGTTTTGAACTGTGCATCTGATAGGTTGGCTATCTCTTCATCGCTTAGTTGTATTTTTTCTGCAACTTTGATCTGTTCTTTCACTTAGGCCATTTTTTTTTCTCAGTGCGCCTATTACTTTAAGGGGTGGAGCCTTAGGTGTTTACCAGGGTGGGGTAACTCAGGTTGTTGTGTTGTGACACAGCCTGTGGGGGCAAGTCCTGAGAGAACAATGGCACTTGCTCTGCTCTCCGCACTTACATTGCTATCCACAAGCAAGTTGGGCCCTTCTGTGCCGGCTCTGCGTCGGTGAGTGGGTCTCCCCAATGAATTCTCCTGTGAGGCTGGGAGTTCCTCCCACTGCCGCCTCAACCCCCACAGGTGTTTTCAATCGGTAGTTTGAGGTTTTATTTCCCTGCGTTGGTGGATTGCACAGTCTGCTCCGCTCCCCGCTTTTTCTCCCGGTCTATCTGCACACTAATGAGGACCCGCCCGGTCCACCAGTCTCGGCCCTGCTAGGTCCGGTTGGGCCGGGCGCTGGCCACATTTTGGTCAGGCATGCCCGCCGCGAGTCTCTCCAAGCAGCTGCAGCGTTGCCGGTACTGCTCCACAAACCGCCGTCTTGCCGCGAGCTCTCCACCTGGCTCCGCCCCGCTTACCAGTCTGGATGATCGTGTCTTCTTTAACTCCTTGGTTGTTGGACTTCGACTCAGTTCACTTTTCTGTCAGATCTGGCTGTTTTTGTTTATTTAAATTGCTGTTTTTCCTCTTTTGGTTGTGTGAGGAGGCACAGTGTGTCTACCTACGCCTCCATCTTGCCGGAAGTCCTGCTACATAATATATTCAACCCAGTATGCATTGTCTCTTTTATTTTTAAAGTAAAAAGTAATATTGATAACACAGAAATTCTGGAAACTAGAAAAACTATTCAGGTTTTTTTGTATATTTTTGTCCAGGTTTTTGGTGTACAGGAGAGCACATATTTATGATATACTGTTTTTCTTTGAAATACTAAATCAAAACTCATTTTTAAACATCGAAGAATGTGCACATTTACAAATGGCTACCTAATCTTCTACTCCTCATTTTTAAAGGCTGCATACCATTCCACTGCTTCAATGTCCTATAATTCATGCAACCATTTTTCCTCTGGAGGCCATGAAGATTGTTTGCAACTGTACACTCCTAGTGCATATAAATCTGTCTGCACTTTAAATTAGTTGTTTAGGCCAGAGTCCAGAAACTGTTGTCACTGAGTCAAAGCATTTCTGTGGCTCTTGAATGGTATAGCCAAGTTATTTTCCAAAAGGGTTTCTCTGCTCAGAATGCTACCTACAAGTGAAAATACCAACTTACCATTCCCACCCCCACCACAGCCCTTCCATGTATCTATAGCTCTATCTACATATTTATAATATGTACATACACCCTTGAAACAGTAGTGGTATACAGTGATGACTGGGGAAGGTCTGAGCCCCTCCCCAATAATCTCACCAACTCTCCTCGAGTAAAGATATAACCCAAGTAAAAAACAGTGTTTGCTATGCAAGCACAGCTTCAACAACACACTCACATCCCAAAACATACTGGCATGCACATGACACTTCAACCAGATAGGAAACTCCTCATATTTAGAGATTTCAGAGCTGTCCTTGCCTGTGTATACTCATTTATTAGATTAAAAAAAACCTATACTTTGTAGTTGCTCATTGTGCATTTTGACAATTTTTATAAGATTGAGGCTTCTTCTGTGCATAAGAAATAAACATTTTTGAACAGTTGACCCTGAGCCAGCAGAAATGGGTCATTCAGCACAGTAAGGTCTAGGCCAGTGTGGGACTAAACCAGGGAGGCTGGCCTGGCCCTCAGCTGAGGCGGCCCCCACCTGGGCTGGGTGCATCCTGGCTCCTGGGGGGCATGAGCCTGAGATTTTGGCCTGAGATTCTGGCAAGGACAGAAGCAGCCCTTCCTCATTTTCCTGCTAGTTCCCTTGGAAGAGTCATTTGGGAGCTTGTTCTCAGAATCTAGATTCACTGTCGTGACCCTGGAGTTTTAAGGGTCTTTGTATCCCCAGAGCTTGGCATAGTGAATCAAAAACACCCAAGAAACAGTGTCAACAAGTGCATTGAAACCTTTCAAATTCTCTTCCCAGTTCTGTGATTCTATAAAGTCAGGGATTACGCTTTAATATTATGTTCAGACCTAGAGCTATGTCTCATGAACACAGAAATGATATTCAAGGCTTAGCTCGGTTGTTCTCCCATGACAAAGTGTATGCCAACAGAAAGGACGACAATTTTTGTGTGAATGCTGGAGTTCACTTTTGAAAACACAAGAGTTATCTTTTTAATGGTAAAAGTTTGAAGCAATTTTTTTTTGCAAGCATTCAACCATGGATGTTGTGCAGTCTAAATTCACAGGCCACTGTAAAAGTAACACTTGTGTGTTTTTTATCTCTTGCTGACATTCCACAGTGCCTTCCTTTGTGACCTGACCCTACTTTTTCCCATACTGTTGAATCAGCCAGTGTTCAAACTGGCAGAATTTTTACACACGACATCATCTCCATCTTTTCGAACAAATGAGAAAATAGAAACTTCTTGAGAAACAGCCATGTTCTCTCTGTAATTTTCGAATGAACATGAGAATGAGTTTCCTTTAAGGTATTAAAGAAACAAAAAGATAGAATGGATCCTGGTGGCTTTATGTAATTGTTGAATCATTACGTAATTTTGTCTTAAGAAATGACAAATATCCCAAATAAGTATAAAATGTATTATCAAATTGACATCCTAAAGCACAATCAGTATTGTTGGCTTTCATTATTATAGAAATCAGCCCTGGATCATACGGTTAGTCAATGAAAAAAATTTTTGAATGCCAAGAGTTCAAATTCAACCCAATTAAATAAAAAATCCTATATAAGCATTATATTCCCATGAGTGGAGACAAGAAAACTCTCTTTAACACTAATTTTGGCATGAACTGTAAATTCTGTTTCCTCAACCCCATAACCTTTACCATAGTCATTTTGACACTAGTTTTTTGATTGATTCATAATTATTTCACGCTGTTCAAATTGAGTTTTTCTATTCACCAATGGAGATAGCTTCACTGTTTCTCAATAAACATGTTGTGCAATGTATTAACATTTAAGAGCGCAGAATAAACAATCAAGGAGAGGTTTCTCCAAAGCCTTGTGTTTGCTCTTGGTGCCTTTCTGTGTGATACATTGACAGGAAGTCACCAGTTGGAAAATGGCCTCTGTCAATGCTGATTCAGTTCTTGAGTCAGGCCTTATTGAGCAACTGCCCATGTGGCTGAATTTCATGGCCATGTTCCCTGAACGGAGTAATCCAGTTAGTAGGTGCCTCCTCCAGCGTGTCCATTAGAGACTTGACAGGGGAGCCCACCTAACTGTCTTACAGGGTAGCAGCATTAAGAGAACAGATTGCTCTGTTTGTCTGGGTGTCTAGTCTATTGCATCAGGAACCTTCATATCAGATTGCCATATCATCCTTTTGGGAAGACTAAGGCATGATTAACTTATCTCAAAGACAAACTTTGACTTAAAGGGAAGGCCTGAAGTGAACTTAAAACAACAGGCGAGAGAGAGAGAAATAACAAATTGGTTATGAATGTGAATTCTGGATTTAAATCCTGCTCTGCCATTTACTTGATGAGTAAATCTGGGTGACTTATTCGATTTTCTCATCTACAAAAATAAAAAAGAAAAAAAAAGAATAAAACAGTAGAAAGGTGCGTACCTATAGAATATTACATTAAAATATGGTATAGATTTGTCTCACTCTATTTTCCTGCTTGCTAACGTTTTCATATGTGGTAGTGACAGGACTAAGCCAGCTTCTCTCTGGGCATGTGTTCTCAGCGATTTGTCCGTGCTGAGCTCACATCTGTGCACGCTGTCTGCCTTTTGTCACAGAGACCAATGGAACCACATTTATGAAAAGGTTGTTAGCCTTATAGCTAACAGAATAAAACAAATCGAACACGGAATTTGAACCCTAACTGTGACCTTATGGCCTCTTAATTTACAGAGAAAAGGAGTCAAGTAAGAAATTTCACAAATTTGTCCCCTGTTCCTAACTCATTAGCATCCACATTTATTCTCACCTCATTGACCTCCCGCCTCGGGGAAGCCCTATGCCCCTCCTTCCAAGATAGCTCTCTACCTGCCCCAAACCAGTCTTCCTGTCTCCAGAACCTTGTCCCAATGAACAAGTCTCCTCTATCTTACATTTTCTGCCTCCCCTTGTCCCAGATGAACAAGTCTCCTCTATCTTACATTTTCTGCCTCCCCTTGTCCCAGAGTTCTTCTACTTGGAGTGACCATATAATATGTTGTTCTAGCCAGG
The DNA here is from genome assembly GCA_004026765.1 of Micronycteris hirsuta. Lineage (NCBI taxonomy): Eukaryota > Metazoa > Chordata > Mammalia > Chiroptera > Phyllostomidae > Micronycteris > Micronycteris hirsuta. The sequence goes on from PVJI01002438.1 coordinate 69,040, forward strand.
AAGAGTCAAAGAAAAGCGGCACTATAAATCATTCTTCAGGGAAGCTGGGACTATGCCACACAAACTTCTCCTTACCATAGAAATATGCTCAAATTGTTTGTTCCCATATTATAAAGCCAGCAAACAAAGACAGGCTCTCTCATTTCTCAGTGCTCCTCTCTAACTCCTACCCAGTCTTGTTCCCTCTTAACATCAGCTTCTCTCAAGTACGTGGGAGCATGTCCCATAGACAGCATTTCACCCTTACTCAGAGCTGTCACAAGGGCTGTGCTGGTCATACACCTCACAACTCTAGAAGGAGTGACTCCTGTCATAATCAAGGCAAATGGTGCCTCCTGGAGTTGTGCAATGCACAGTTATCCAGACCACACACGAATAAATGGAGAAGGAAGCCTTATCCCACCCTTTCTCTCACACTTCACTCAAACTCTCGAGCTAAGATCTTCAACTGTCAAATGCCGCAGACACATTTTAGGTCTGGTCAACCTTGACTGATTCTCTGGGTCCTTGGCACCACTAGCCACTCTTGTTCTTGGATGGGTCTGGAGTTAGACCTCATGGGATTAGACTTTAATTCTACCACTCATAGCACTGTGAGCAAGTTTACTTTGTGTAAATTGGGAGCATCTTATCTGTAAAATATGGTTAATAATATTAACTTCTTCATTGAGTTGTTGTTTGGGCCCAAGGAAATAGTTGTAAAACACCTAGCATAATGCCTAATAGATATGTCACTCTAAAAATGCTCACTATCATTACATTTTAATAAATGACACAGTTTCTACAAATCACCCTTTCCAGGTTTTCCAACTACTCCTTTGCTCCCTTTCCATCTTTTCCACTAATTTTTATACTACATCTGATTTTTAATTGTTGATTTCAGCATGTTTCCTTACCTGGGTACAGTTCTTACCTCAGAGAATAATTGCAAACATTCAATAAAAAAAATTATGTGCAAAAGAACTTTGTAAACCCTCAATTCCTCTACAAACATGAGATGTTCCTACCATAGTTCCCTCCAACAGTGCTTTTCTGCCCTGACTGCTCATTAAAATTCCCTGGGGTGAAGGAGGAGGTAAAAAAAAATACCAAAACTCTTCTTCTTCTTCTCCTCCTTTCCCCTACCCTCCCCTCTTCTCTCCACCCTGCATACCCTCTACTCCAGTGGCTTCAAACTCCCTGCTGAACTGATGATGTCCAATTTTGTTTCTCAAGTATAGACTGCTTCCCTGAGCTCCAGATCCATCTATCCCAACTATCCTATTAGACCTCTCTACTGGGATGTCCCACGGCGACTCCAAAGTTAGCACATTACAAACCAAAGCATCATCTGCTTCTCCACCAAATCTCCTCCCGATCCTGTGTTGTGCCTCCTTCTTTCCATAGTCTATCCTTGACTTTTTCCCATCTCTCACTCCCAACATCCAAGTGCTACTGATTCTACCCTCTTAGTACTTAAATCGTCATCCACATTTCTGGCTCCATTTCTACAACCTTATTTCATCTCTTCACAAGTTCTTCCTGGAACCAACTGCTACCCAGATGGCCTCCCTACATCCAAGCTCATACCTGCTAATAAAATCGAAATATCAGAGGTTCCAATACACCAGTGCATGATGGAATGAATGCTCAGACATCTGTGGGGGAAAAAATGTTGAAAATAATGTGTTGAGTTTTTCATAAAGTAATTTTTTTCCAATTTAAATTTCACCCTTGTTTGAAGAGAATATCCTTTCTACTTTTCTGGTGTTAAAATAATTGCTTTGGAAATGGTTGATAGTAGGTCATCATCATCATTAGTGTTTTTTTAAAAATTAGCATTCTCTGTTGGTCTCCAAATATTCTTAAGTGTTTTCTTTTAATCAAACTGTATACTTAAAATATACAGTTTATTATGTGTCAACAGTACTTCAATAAAGTTTAAAAATATTTTTCAGGTCATGAAATCTGAATGTTCATCACATGTGTTTTGCACTGATTCTAGAAGGCTCTATCTAAAATGTGTAAATCAATCACATTGTCCCTGATCTCATCAAACTTAAAAGCGATTGCATACTTTCATGTGTCTAGCACAGGACACAATAACTTTCATGACAACAAATGTGTGAGGTGGGTTTTATTATTATGCCTGTTTTGGAGATGGCACAGGCAACAGGGCACATAGCTTTTAAGTAGTGAACTGAGACTTGGACCTGGGTTTCACTCACTCAGAAACCACTGATTGGCCTTCACCAGTGGATTTTTTGTCTCCTTGCTTAAAAAGTCTTTCAATTACATTCCAAATACTTTAGTTTGCCTCTAATTTCCCTTGCTTATTTTTTTTTTACCTGTTTTCATGCTTAAGTGCCTGCTTCAGTTATACCAGAAAACTTGCAAATCTGAGAATTTGGTGAATTCTTTCTGGCATCCATGACTTTGCATGAGCTCTTCCTTCCACCTGGTGTACTTTTTCCTGAGTCATCACCTGGCTAGTGCTACTCATCCTCAGAAACTCAGTGCCCTCAGGGAAATAGTCCAGAACCCCGCCCAAACCTCCAGCACAGTGTCAGCCTCAGAAGGACCAGGGAAAACACTGGGGACAGTCATGGCCATGCAGCATCCCTTGAATGATACCACGTTGGTAGGTGTGTACTCTGCTGTTGCCTCCACTTGTCCACTGTGTGTAAGGTACCTGGTGAGTGCACAGATAAGATAGGAGATACCCAGCTCTCATGCAGCTTGGGTGTTTTAGTTGGGAAGATGGCCAATAAACTCAACAAGTAAAGAAATAAATATAAAAGATCACTTTTACATCATAATAAATCTTTAAAGAAAATAAAACTAAAATGGAGTAATAAAATAAAGAGTGAAGAGGTTGGAGACAGCTCTAGGGTGAATGGTCAGAGAAATCTTGGAAAAGAAGGCATTTGAGCTAAGACCTGAATGAAAAGATGGAGCCAGCCAAGTGAAGAGCTAGGGGGAATAAGCCTCCATGTTTTTCTCACTTGAAGGAAATATTATACATAAACATCTAAAATCCTAACCTTACGTGGCATGTCATCAGATTCCAGCACGTAGTAGTTGCTCAATAAATGCTAAGTTGGATTGTTAAACCGAAGAAACTGTGAAGGCCCCAGAGCTGGGCTCTGCATCTTTTAGGGCTCTCCTATCATCTTGCTGTTGGGAAAATATTGCTTTACAAGATTCCTGTGATTGTCTTAGGTAATCCAGGAAAATAGTCAATGGAGAGTTTTGTGTTTCTGACTGGTAAAAAAAGATGCCCCTGGTTCCTGGGTATGGGCAGTTCTGATGGTTTCTAAATTCTGTAAGGATGTAGGGAGGAATTTTCTCTTTTGTCTTTGTGGCTAGAATTTTGTGAAATGTTCACTTATATGCTTCCTACTGGTTTTTTTTTTTCCTTCTGTCACTTCCCATCACTGATCTTATGCCCAAGTGACGTTAATGTGGGAATATATGTACTTCAGTGAGATAAAGATCTTGTGGAAGAGAAAGCTCAGTAATCTCGTTACATCTGTTAAAGCCCAGAGCACATTTCACAATTCCGTTTAGCAGAATTTTTGTCCTGCCATCCATCTTTAAACAGACCTGAAATCACAAACACCCAGACTGAGCGTGAAAATGAGAGTGCACATGGGTTCTAAACCAGCTTCAAAGTTGAGAAAAAAGGTTACTTCCTACTCAAAGAAAATCTAAGACAAGACATTTCCCCAAAATGCTTTATTCTTCAAGTACTTCAAAACACTGTGGCGATTGGAACAAAAATGTACTTGATGTTCTCAACATACAGGATGATAGTATGAAGACTTGAATGGTGAATACCAGCAATTTCCATTATTCATGATCTTTCCAGCAAAGTCATCTTTTCCCTAAACATTAGGGCACTTCATCCCAAATTCTTTGATGTGCTGCATGGCATACAAGTCAAACATAAACAGAAGAGAAATGGAAGAGACAGAGGCAATACACCCAGACGTAGAGTCTGACAGAGGAAGTGAACGGAAAAACGGGCCCTAGAACACCGATGCCATGCCCTGGGCAAGAGGCAGAGAGACTCCCTGAGGGGTTTCTGTTTCTTTCTCAGGAGGAGTCCAGGGCAAGTATCCTTGACCCTCTCCATGTCCTCCTAGCTTTCAACTGTGGAATTTGTACATTATTCCTGGGCTGTTTAGTCAACTTGCCCAAGGAGAATTAAAGCAATTACAGATCCATGGGCATGAATGAATTTGTGAATCTCTTTCACTTGTAAGTTTTCAGACTGCATGTGGTTTAATCAGGCAGGAGAGAGGGCAAAGAATATGGACTATCCCTCCTAAAAGTCTTTCTGGACTCTACCACATATCTGTTTGTTTTAAGGATATAGAAGTCAAAGACAAGAGAAGGAAAAGACAAGAGGGAAATAGAAAAAAAGGCGGTGCAGCAGAAGGGCTGCTGGATGGCATTGCCTTCCCCCAGGTGACCTCCATGTTTCAGGAGTCATCTGGGGCTTTATATCCTTTACTTTGTGAAATCTTTAAGACAATTCCATGAAGTCATATCACTATGTCCCTCAACCCTTTTTTTTTTTTTTTTTTTTAACAGAGGAAGAAAAGAGCTCATAACTTGGATAACTCTCTCAAAGTCACTGGAATTCATGCCCAGGTTGGTTTAATTATGAAAAAGGAACAATTAGAAAAGGTACCAAGTGACAGTTTGCACCAACTGACTAATATAGAGTTGATGTCAGACTTTAGAAGAACATAAGCTTCACTCTTCCTAATTCATGCATATATACCTTTCTTGCAAAAACAGATAAGTAACTTCAGAGACCCAGAAACAAGTTATTGGCTTAATAAAATGCTGAACTTTGAGTTTACTTTCTTTTAAAGATATATTTTATCCATAAAATTCACTTTTGGTTTTGCCTACTTTCTGTGCAAATGTGATTACAGGTAGCTCTGCATGATGAAATAGTAAAAGAAATCAAAACCAAATTTTACCAATTATTTAAAAGCAGCTCCCACCATTAACATTATTAGCATAAAACAATGACAAGCTTAAACACATGTCCTGAGGCTATGGAATTCTTGGTGGCCTCAACAGGTCTTGTGACTTTTGACCTTTTTAGTACAAGTTCTATCCTCTTAGGAAAGAATCGCATGGACCAAAGCTCATTTTTTTAAAGGGCCCTAATAATGTGCTCCTAAAATTTCAAATTCAAATTTTCTTTCAGGAGACACAATGAATAAAGTGAAGGGTGATTGTGCTGGAAATTTGAACGTGCCCCCCCTTCCCCCACCCCACACCTGCCAGCTCTTTGGAGATTATACTGTGCAGTCATTGAATTAACAGACGAATGCATTCTAAATTAGATGATTCCTCTGGAATGAACCAAATAATAGCTATAAAACTATTTGGGGGAGGTTGTGTTGTCATTGGGGGATCTTTTTTGTTCCAGATACTGTATTTAAACTCCAATTATACTTGAGATTGTATATGTCCTTTTCACATGGGCATATCTATTTTGTCCTAGTTCTTGTGGTAAATCAAATGTGTGAAGTCTCCAGTTTACAATAAATTGAATTAGCAATGATTCTTATGAAGCTAAGTGTAAAATTAAAATTCTTAACTATCAACCATGGGTACATTTGTTCTCAAGGGTGCACTGTGGTTCTCAGAACAACATGCTTTAGTGGGTTGGTTCATCTTTGACCTGGCTCCCTGTTCACCCTTTATTGAAAGCGCCATGGGTATGTTTATTTTTATTCTTACAAAAAACTTTTTGTGGACTGCAAGATATGACAAAGCTTTCATATTAAGGATACAGGCCTACCATTTGGAATGGATCATTCTTTATGGATGATTCACCATGGATTCTCTAGCTAAAGCTGATAGTCTATTTCAGCCTTTGCTTTTAGCTCAACTCACCTGACTGGCAGTGGGTCTGGAATTCACTTGACCCACACAGACAAGTAAAGAAAAACATGGTCCTGGGTGAAGGGTGACGTTTTGAGTTTTTGATCAGCCAACATTTTCTGGTGCCTCATAGAGTCAGAAAAGCTTGGAGTGGCAAAATCCTTAAAGGTTAATCCAGTAGGTTTCCAGCTTGGATTTCTGTATGCCAGGGATCTGAAAAGATGGTGATGGGGCAGAGAAAACGAAGGAATCCTCAAGATACTTTCAGTGGTTTAAAAAGAGTGATAGAAATTGTATATTTATGACTGATGAGGCTGCTCAGGGGACTCAAATGTCAGATTTCTTAGATTTTGTCTCAAAGGTAACGACATCAATTATCTTATGGGAGAATCTATTAATAAAAACTTACTACTAACTGCAGCTTAGTAGATAAAAATCTTTCAGAAAAATGTAGTACATGGGGAAAAGGCAACAAAAATTATGCAAAATCACTGACTGTTTATTGCTTTAGTGCAAATGCTTACCACTTCCCATGAAACAACATGTTGGTAGCATCAGGGCTGTGAGAAAAAGACAAATTCCTGCTCTTACGATAATGCAACTCTAGTATGGGCAAACAAAAAATAAACAGGTAAGCAATCTGACTGGTGACCTTCTAAGAAGAAGTTAGGACACACAGAGAGACAATAGGGATGTGTGCATAGTAGGAAGGCCACGTGAGGAGGTGGCCAACTGCAAGGCAAGGAGAGAGGCCTCAGAAGAAACCAAACCTGTGCATAACTCAAACTTGCACATCCGGCCTGCAGAACTGTGAAAAAATGTATTGCTTTTGATGATATAAGTCAAATTATTATGCTGTACACCATAAACTTATATAGTGCTATATGTTTATTATATCTCAGAAAACTGCCAAAAATAATTTCTGTTTAAGCCACCTAGTCTGTGGTACTTAATTATGGCAACCCATAAAAACTAATACAATAACTAAAATAAATATGGCCACTTCAGATTGCATTAAGTACAATGAATAAACTGACACAGGGAGATAGGACAAAGTGATAGTAAGGGAGGCTAACTCAGTTAAGAAGTCCTCTCTGGGGAAGGACATTTGTGCTGTGTCCTAATGGCAAGAAGAAAAACCACATAAGGAGCAGAAGGATAAGTGAAGCCCAGAATCTGGACTTTGGTAAAGTGACTAAGGAGATGTCACCATAGAGGCCTATTGTGGGGAGGAGACAGACAGCTGTGTTCTCTCCTAGGCAAGGTCCCCAATGCCTCCAACCTCACCATGCAGCCTTGCAGATTTTGATGTGTTTCCAAAGCCCTGGGGTCAATTTGCCTAGCAAAATGTTATCACTCTATACAGTGTACTTGAAAACTTGTAGTTTTTAAGTAATACTTGTAATGAAATCAAACACAAGAAACAAACAAGTAGGGGTAAGAGTTGTCCAAGCAGAGGGACTAGCAAGTGTCAAGACCCTGAGACAGAGCCAGACTTGGTGAGTTGAAGAGACAAGGAGAAGATTGATGGAGCTTGAGCTTGGAGAGCTGACAGAGAATGAAATCAGAGAAGCCAGATGGAAGTAGTGTGTGCAGGTTTTTGGAAGCCCAGCAAAGAGTGTGGCTTGATGTTAATGCAGGGGGAACGTGGAGAATTTAAGCAGAACAGTGTCAACATTTTGTTTAAGTTTTGTATAAATCCCTCTGGCTGCTATCTGGAGAATGGGACCTTGTGGTAGGGACCTGAAGAGAATCAGGGAGATATTATTTGGAGATTTTTACTATAAACTAGATTTAAAAAAAAAATGGTGGCTTGGCTTGGGCCATCTCGGTGGGAAAGGGCAGGGATGGATATGGGGCTGAGTCTGGAAATGCTTTAATGTAGAGTCGACAGGACCAGACAAATTGCTCCTATAACAATCACAGCAGTTGGTCATATAAGGGAAAGGATTACCAGAAAGACAGTAATAATATTCCAGGGACAAGCTTACATGTCAAAATGTTCTGAGGAACTACAACATCGGTGATAAAGAATGCCAATTTAATTAGCGTGGCTGCCTGTGGCGGCTACGACCAGGAGCATGCTGCAACAGCACAGACCTCTCTGTCCTTGCTTCTGTCTCCTGAAGGGCTTGAGATTTTTCCTTCTGCCCTTGGCCAAAACTTTCTCATCTTCACTATACTTTTCTCCCTGGTAGGTCATCATCATCACACCAGCAATACACATGCAGGCCAGTTTTTGCAAGTGTGGTGATAGAAACAATTTTCCTCCAGATAATAATTGACAAGCATGCAATCTGTCCATGGGCAGGTGGTTAGATGTAATAAAAAAATAATAAAATACAGTCTGGTTTGGTTCAGGTGACTCAACTCCCATGACATGGAGTTCTGTCCAGCCTCACAAGTCCAGGACTGTCTTCATCTACTATCATCCTGCTTTCTTCCCAGCCTTCACTCCTCAGTTGTCTGTCCACTGGGCCAAACCGCTCTTCCTGAATGCCAGAGCAGGGCTTCTGCCAGGCCCTTGATTCTGGTCCCAGTTTTGGCAGAGCTCTCAATTAAACTTCTCTGACCTCCAAAAGAGTTCTCTTCTGATGCTTAGCTTCTAGTGAAATAAACACCAAGTCTATCTTTTGGAACTCTCCTCTATTTTCTGCCTGTTTCCCTTTTACGCTTTTGTTCACTAGACTATAAGTAAAATAAAAAAATATCTTTTTTGACTTCCAGCCAAGATGGAGGCATAGGTAGACACACTGTGCCTCCTCACACAACCAAAAGGAGGACAATAACAAATTTAAAAACAAAAAAACAACCAGAACTGACAGAAAATAGAACTGTATGGAAATCTGACACTCCAGGAGTTAAAAAAAAAAAACATTCACCCAGACCAGTAGGAGGGGCAGAGACAGGTGACCGGGCGGAGAGGACTCACGGCAAGGCGGCGGCTGGCGACGAGGTGGTCCCACATTCGTGTGTAGATAAACCGGGAGGAACAACTGAGGAGTGAGACAGACCACACAACCCAGGGCTCCAGAGCAGGGAAATAAAGCCTCAAAACCTCTTACTAAAAACACCTGTGGGGGTTGAGGGGGCAGGGAGAGAAACTCTCAGCCTCACAGGAGAGTTCATTGGAGAGACCCACAGGGTCCTAGAATATACACAAACCCACCCACCCAGGAATCAGCACCAGAAGGGCCCAGTTTGATTGTGAGTATCGGGGGAAGTGACTGAAAACTGGCAGAGAGCAGAGCAAATGGCATTGTTCCCTCTCGGACCCCTTCCCCACATACAGCGTCACAGCGCAGCAACATGTGTTCCCCATCCTAGTGAACACCTAAGGCTCCACTCCTTACTTTGTAACAGGCGTGCCAAGACAAAAAAAAAAGGCCCAAATGAAAGAACAGATCAAAGCTCCAGAAAAAATACAACTAAGCAATGAAGAGATAGCCAGCCTATTAGAGGCACAGTTCAAAACACTGGTAATCAGGATGTTCAAAGAATTGGCCAAATATGGTCACAAATTGGATAATAAAATGAAGGCTATGCTAAGTGAAATAAAGGAAAATATACAGGGAACCAACAGTGACAGGAAGGAAACTGGGACTCAAATCAACAGTGCGGACCGGAAGGAAGAAAGAAACATTCAACCAGAACAGAATGAAGAAACAAGAATAAAAAAAATGAGGAGAGGCTTAAGAACCTCCAGGACATCTTTAAATGTTCCAACATCTGAATCATAGGAGTGCCAGAAGGAGAAGAGGAAGAGCAAGAAATTGAACGCTTATCTGAACAAATAAAGAAGGAGAACTTCCCCAATCTGGCAAAGGAAATAGACTTCCAGAAAGTCCAGGAAGCTCAGAGAGTCCCAAAGAAGTTGGACCCAAGGAAGCTCACACCCAGGCACATCATAATTACATTATACAAGATTAAAGATAAGGAGAGAATCTTAAAAGCAGGAAGAGAAAAGGAGACAGTTACTTACAAAGGAGTTCCCATAAGACTATCAGTTGCTTTCTCGAAAGAAACCTTTCAGGCAAGAAGGGACTGGAAAGAAGTATTCCAAGTCATGAAAGGCCGGGACCTACATCCAAGATTACTCTATCCAGCAAAGTTATAATTTAGAATGGAAGGGCAGATAAAGTGCTTCCCAGATGAGGTCAAGTTAAAGGAGTTCATCATCACCAAGCCCTTATTATATGAAACATTAAAAGGACTTATCTAAGAAAAAGAAGATAAAAAATATGAACAGTAAAATGACAACAAACTCACAGTTATTAACAACTGAACCTAAAAGAAAAACAAAAGCAAAGCAAACAACTAGAACAGGAACAGAATCACACAAATGGAGATCACATGGAGGGTTATCAGCGGGGGCGTGGGAGGGGGAGGGAGGGAGAAAAGGTACAGAGAATAAGTATCATAAATGGTAGGTAGAAAACAGATGGAGGAGGTTAAGAATAGTGTAGGAAATGTAGAAGCCAAAGAATGTATATGTATGACCCGTGGACATGAACTAAAGGAGGGGAATGAGGGTGGGAGGGGGTGTGCAGGGCGGAGGGGAATAAAGGGGGAAAATGGGACAACTGTAATAGCATAATCAATAAAATACATTTAGAAGAAAAAAGTATCTTTTGTTTACCCATTCAGAAGTAACCCTTAACAATCACGACAGCCGTTTACGAGGTGCACACACCGTGTCACGGCTGCCTGTGGACTGGCCCTGCCTCTGTTACCTCTGACCCTCACTCTCCGGGAGGCTGGGTCAGGGCTACAACAGTCGTGTGGACTCTCTGTTTACACCAGATACTGAAGGGGCTTCTTTAACTCTGACCTTTACAAAGATTACAAGAGGATTTATTTAAGAATTATTGCAGCCAGAAAAGGCATGAAATGAATTTATCTTTTAAAACTTTGTTTTTAAAATCACGAATGCAAAAGTAACGCATCCTTGTTAGAAGAAGTGAAAAAGACATAAAACCAGAAAAATTTCACCCATAACCCTAACCCCTAACTCCTCCCATTAGGCTTGTGTTCTGCATTTCTTTTAAATACTTGGACTCATATTATATGTACAGTTTGGAACCTTGCCTTTTTTTCCATGATCATAAACACTTTGACAGCATCACAGCTCTTTGTAAATGTCATGGTGAATTGTTGCATACCGTTCCATCATAAGAGCATGCCACAACATGTATATATTTCCATTTAATATTTCTAGCTGAGCTGGACTAGTTACCCGAATATGACCTTCATTTCTTCTGTCTTGCACAACCCAGTGTCTTGAGAAGATCATGAGGAACAATTGCCCAAGGTCCAGGTGTAGTCAGGAAGAAAAACGAAAGGTCCACAAATGGTATAACTAACACTTAAACAGTCAAAGTTGAATGTATATAAATGTTTATTTATTTTTTTTACTTTTCTCTCTTCAAACCTCAATCTATCATCCCTCAGATCCAAGGCCTTAAACTCTTGGCAATTGGCAAAGAACAAATATATTTATATAATTGGTATTGATGCCTCCACCTCTAAAAATCCTTCATGCTGTCTGTCTATTTTTTGATTAAGGTGTAGAAGTGTATATTAACTTTACTTAGGGCTTTTTATTTTTGCAGTGGGGATTTTTAATATTCTTGAAGTAGCTGGACTTGCCCTGGAATATGACATAACCAGGGTCTTCAAAATATGATGAAACTCGCGTTAATATTACATCTTACATGACAGGAGCAACATTCCTCTGTGTCTTGATGGAACAGCAGTTTTGAGGAGCCGATGGGGGTGGGGGGGATTCCATTGTTTGCCTGGCTGACTTTAAAGTCTCATTTTCATGGAATGAAATTCATTTAAATTTCATTATGAGGCCGTTTTTAGTTATTACATTCTAGGGATGGAGGAGTTTTTAATATATTCAAAAATAATTAAATGCTTATAATAGTGCTCTTGTTCACAACTCCTGAAAACAGCATTCTTTTAAACTATAAAAGCTCAGGGTCCTTCTCTCATCTTTGATTGAGCCCCTGAAATGCCCTCGTGATTAGTGTCAAGCAGAAAGGCACACTGAGGATTTAGAGAACCTGAAAAGGAAGCTCAAAGAGGTTCCTTTGAGCGGAAAGGAAGGGAAAGGTCAGAATTGGAGGTTTCCCTTTGAAAATGCGCCTTCAAGAACATTCAGCTACAAATCTGGAGAAAAATTTAGAAAGCTAGAGGTGCAGAGCATATAGGTGGGATAGATTTCTTCCCTCTAACTCTGGTATTGCTTGACACAGCGTCCCTGAAAGGAGCCCTTAAAGCATGTAAGTTCTAGACCACCAACCCGTCAGCCTCTGTCACAGGGGAGGTGATTTGAAATGTATCCTGTCTTGGTTGCAGGAAGGGAATTTTTTTTCTTCCTGCAAACCTGCCCCCACTCCCACCATCAGATTTCCTCTGATTTGTAAAAACTGTCTCAGCATTTTCTGAAGGTGAAAGAGCTCTGAAACAAAGGGCTGCACTTGCTTGGAAGGTCTGGCGGGGTCAAAGCAAGATTCTTTTTCTCCCTGGAGGATTGGATGGCGGCCACACCAGACAGAAGCCTGTGAGTGAGAGGCACAAAGGAAAAACGTAAAGGACACAGCCAGCCTTTCTTCATAGGAAGGAGGTCTTATTTTTAGTTTTGTATTCTCCAGGTTGCAAAAACATACTTCTCCAACTCATTTTGTCCTTTTCCACCTCCGTGGTTTTGTTTTACAACACCAGCTGAAGCATTTCCTTGTTCAGCCTACATGTCTGTCTGTGCTGGCGTCTTCCTCTTCTGTTGCTACTTCACGTATAAAATCAGTTGTGGAATACCGGGTGTTTGTGTTTGTAGGATGTAATCTTGCAAAGAGCCTGGTCAATTTAAAAAGAAAATACATGGTATTCAAACTTCAGCGCTGCTAGGATCTTGAACTTGCGGATGTGGAATACACTCCCCAAATCGCTCTTTACACATTAGTTGTCAACCTTGTCCAACCCAGAATGTGATTGGGGCAATCTGGGCTTGATTCTTTTATTCTTTCAGTTAAAATTAAGCCAAAAGACCAACCCTCAGAGAAGCAAATAAAGAAGAGTTACCTGTTTTAAGCAAATCTTGTGGATTAGATTCCAGATTTGCAAAACCCATACATTAGGAAGTGATTATTGGCTTTGTGAAAGAATCCTTCACTTTGCAAAGGAGCAACTTGAAGGTTTGTTTGAAAGCTCTATTGCATGTGATGTAGTTTGGCTTACCTACACTTAATTTATAGTGAGGGCCAGAGACTTCCTGCATACAGCCAAAGATGCTAGCCACTCACTGAAGAAAGTCGGAAAGATAGCAGCTGTTAAAACCATTACAGAGATCCACGAGGCTGGCAGTAATCTCTTTAAAAATGAATGACTCACGGACACCCACCCTATAAACACTACTACGTCCCCCACTTTGGAGAAGCAGAATGGCTTTGTCAGTCAGTGAAGAACCGCTTGACTGGTGAGATAATGAAAACTTGCAAATCAAGATCTTGACTGAGATAATACGGCTACTAAAGTACGCAGAGGAGAATTAGTTCTAATACAGAAAGTTGAGATAAGAGTTTTAGGGAGGGTCCAGTAAAATTTAAAAACTCAACATTTTCCCACTGTGCATTTTAAACTCATCTAAATGGAAAAATATGGGCTGAGTTCAGGAAAAATTTGGAATGCTCAATAAATCTGTATTACTGCAGATTATAACTTAATTATACAGTTATTAAAAATAATAAATTAATATTTATTGAGCACTATGGTTGGCCAGTGTGCTGGACATTTTCTATCTCATTTGACAAAAGTCATAAACTGATGAACACAACAATTTAAACCATGTTAAAAAAGAAGCTTTCTTGAAACCTAAGATTAGAAACGAAGTCTTATTCATTTTAGACTGAATTTTTCTTCTAACAGCAAGAATTTTACATTTGCAAAGGGACAAATTATGTTGAACTCATAGGTAATTATATATTGACTGCAATGCATCTAAATTATTGCTCATTTTACAAAAAAATTAGACATTATATATGTATAATATGGCTTAGAAGTAAGATTAAAACCTCATTTCATCTTCACTTATTTCCTTCTAATCGCTTTTTGGTGTAAATGTTTCTCCCTCCTTCTTCTCCTTGCAGCCAAAGGGTTTTGCTAAAGAAGAAAACCCATGTACTCTTCCAGCTGGCACAGAGAGATTAAAGGGCTGCCCCTACACGGCGACCGCTGTCCCACTCCCAGGGAAATGAGAAAGACCACTCTTATTTCTAAGAGTCCATTAAGAGTCAGTTCCCTTCTAACCAGTACAGAATGCCTCAAAGCTGAAACTCTGCAAAGACCTTAGTGGGATTAAGTTCTGGCCCCAAAAATTGCTCTCAGCAGTTCTGAGAGCTCTCTCAGCAGTTGGTGAGCCTCACCTGGCCTTAACTGGACCTTTCCAGTCCTTACACCTCTCTACCCACCTAGCTCCTTACTCACCTGAGCGCTATTTTTAGGCATGTGCATTGTTATTTCAAGGACTGACTTCTAGCGTGAAGTCATTGTTAATTATCTTCAATTGGCATTGCTTTCTAATGGTTTCATCCATTCTGGCTTGCCTCCCACAAGAAGACTACCAGTTAATTGTGGCTGTCATGTCACCAGGTGACTGATGCTCCCCTGCATGCCTAGGAGAGTGCTAATCAGTCCAGAAATGTGCTTCTGTCTCCCAACTCAGTGTCCTGGTCTTCAATCTCTAACTTGGTGAGTTTAGTGGGTATGGCCTTAAAAAAAAATAGCAACAGTTATATCATAAAGGGACATTTCTTAAAGAAAATAAGAGGAGGGGAAAAGTAATGAGATTTTTTTAAAATTATGGATAACAGGATATTTTGATAATTTTTTTAAAAATTCATTTCCTGCCAGGGGACTGCTGTTGTAAATAGCAGTAGGGTGGAAGAGAGAGGGAGAAGGACGAGAAGGGCGAGATAAGAGGCGCTGAAAGGAAAGATAAGGGGTTACCATGAGGTTACTTGCCTCCCTAGTTTCCAAGGCCAGCCTTGCATTTCAAGGCATTGCTATCTTCCAGGAAGATGGTTTACAATTACATGTCGGTCATAAGCTGTTCCTTTGGGGCCCAGAACACAGGCTCAAATTACGGTATTTCTAGTGGAAGTGATACCGATGGTAGCTAAGGGAAAGTAGATGTTTATTCAGGCGGTATTCAATGACTCAAGGGGTCTCCTGTATTTCCCCGAATGTTAGCTAGCCCTGACTTATACAAAGTTAGAGAAAAGCCCATTAATATAAAAGCTATTGAAATAACAACAAACCATTACTATTTCATAAATAATTAGTAGACTTGGCTTTGATGGTTTCAAGAAGCAAAAAAGAACATAATATTGCGTTGATTGGTGGTAGCCCCGTAGTTTTCAAATCGAAGGGTATTGGGATGGCAATTTTGTTGGGAGGAAGAGAGCCAGGGAATTTGTCCACACATGGTGTTTCCATGGGGTGCACGTAGTTCTTACTTAGGCTGTATGCTTATCGGCATGGCTGAGGGCCAGCTGATGGAGATTATGGGGGGAGCCAAAGACTTTTCAGTGCACGTTGTTGTGTTGGAATGGGGGTCTTTTTCAAATAGTTTCCAATTTTGATGGTAGGAAAATCAAAAGAATACCATTTCTGAAAACTTGAAAGGTTTTTGAACTGTTAACTCCATACATCTTTTCACCTAGCCATGTCTTATTTTGAACACCACTGGTGTGGTTTTTCACAAGTAAATAATATAAGGAAAAAGTCGAAATAAGTATCTGGAAATTTTAATTGAATCTGACATGCTATGTATATAAACTTGGAGCTGGCTGACAGTTTGCAGAACTATGTTTTTATATCAAGTATCAGAAAATCTGCTTGCCTGAAAATACCTACCATAATTATCTGCCAGGAGACCCATGTTAGTCATTCCTAGGGTCTAGTCACCCCAAACCCTGTTAGAATGCTTTATTAGAATAAAAACATTTATTATTTCCCATGAATAACTTAGTATGTGTTTCATTATCACAGTATCTAGTCAGTGACCTGCCATATCCCAAAGCGGGTGGGATGTAGGGTTGGTAGGTCTGGATAGAAGAGTGATTAGGAACATTGCAGAGCATGGATACTTCTATGGAGGGTATCAATGCCAAGGCAGACACAGGGCATCAGAGGACAGTGAGCTCTGGGAAAAGAATCATAAAAGAGAACCCAGAAAATGAAAAACCAATTCAACTACTCACTATTTGACAATGGCTAGCTCTATAATTGTAGCATGTAGTTAGGATCAAATTTGGCTCTGAGTAACACATAATAGTGACTTAAGCAAGAAGAAAGAATATTTTTCTCTTATGCCTGTAACTCTGGAGCCATTACTTCTGAGCTACATTTTACTAGATAGTGTCAGAAAAACCCAAACTCTTTTTGTTTGTTTGTTTGTTTTTGCATACATAGTTTCCATTCTCCAGGTCATCTCATGGCTTAAGACTGCTGCTGGATATACTTTGCTTGCTTGTTCGTTTTGTTCATTAGGTTCCTGTTAATGGTGAGATCATATGGTATTTGTCTTTCATCACCTGGCTTATTTCAGTTAGCATAATGCTCTCCAGTTCCATCCATGCTGTTGCAAAGGGTAGGAGCTCCTTGGCGGTGGCGGGAGCGGTGGGGGGGGCAGTAGAAATGGGGGAGGGAGGCTGGGAGGGCTGGGGTGGTGGGGAGGGGGAGGGGAAAAGGCAGAAAACGGTACTTGAACAACAATAAAAAATTAAAAAATAAAAAGACTGCTGCTGGAGCTCCAGCCATTGCATCTACATTCTCACCAACAGAAAGGAGAAAGGAGAAAAGAAGGCTATGACCCCTCTCTTCCATTTTCACTTCTACCTCTTTGGCCGGAGCTTAGGCATGCACTTACCTTTAATGGCAGGAGAAGCTAGAAAGTATTACCTTTATTTTGTACTACAAAAATTATGTATTTTTTTCTTAAGATTTTATTTATTTATTTTAGAGAGAGGGGAAGGGAGGGAGACAGAGAGGAAGAAACAGCAATGTATGGTTGCCTCTCACATGGCCCTCACTGGGGACCTGGCCTGCCTGTGACCCAGGCATGTGCCCTGACGGGGAATTGAACCAGGACCCTCTGGTTCCCAGCCCACGCTCAATCCACTGAGCTACACCAGCCAGGGCAAAATTATGTATTTTATTACTACGGAAAACTGGAAGAAAGAACATTAGGAGACAAGACTCTCTGCCGCTGGATTCTAGCTCCCATACATGATGGTTCCACTGTTGGCGTTCAGTCATGTGTCAGCATTTCTATCAATTTTATAGGCAGTGCTGGCTGGAGGTCTATGATGTGTCAGTGCGGTGGAAGACTGGAGAGCCTGTGAGTGGCCAGCAGAGCTGGCAGGGTGCCCGGGGAGCCACAGCACACACACACGTGCTCTCCAGTTACTGGCCTGCAGATGCGGCATTCTGGGAAAGAGGAAGGGTAGGACACCAGAGAACCTGGAAAAAGAAACACCGCCACGGCTGCCTCATAAAATTCAACTAGGTTTTCCAGGAACACAGAACTGTCAGAAACACTTGGAGAGAGAGAGGTATTTGCTTTGGACCAGGATCCTACCTTAACCAAAGGGGTGAAAGCAAATGAAATGTTGGTACGAACAATTAAAACCTTTAATAAATCCCAGTTTAAAGAGAAGTTTTCTCCATGTGTCTAGGGTATAATTTGGGCAGAACTTAGAGGAGCACTTTACTTCACATGAGAAAAAGTCTCTCCTCTGCTTGGGAAACCTGATGGTGGTTTAATTATCCCCAGTCGAATATCAGCAGCAGGTGAGGCTGAGCTGGTTCTTTTTTAACTGTCAGATGTTAGCATCAAAGCCTCCATGGACTTTGTCACCATGAGTATTATACACGCCAGCGTTTTCCACTCTGCTGTTTCTTCCTTTTATGCATGAAACTATTTAAAAATTGGGGTCTAAAAAATTCTGGTTCTCATGGTAACATTAATTTATTTCCCCATTTTCTTTCTATGTCTTATTCTAAGATTTTGCAAGTTGAAAATTTGATACACTATGGTCAATATGATCAATTTGATGTTTTGTTTTGTTTTTTATAGAAACTTAGATGTTCTAGTTTTATTGCCTCTGCAAGTGTTTTGTCTTAATATACAAGAAAAGTTTTAATAGTGGTATCTGCTGACATCCATTTTATTCCTATTTTACAGTAACAAGTAAGCATGCAAAAGATGAGATTAGAACTTTGCACTATATACAATTAAAAGAAAGTTGGTCATGTAAATGATATCATTCAAACATAATGGCTTTTGTTTCTATGCCCAGACAGCATGGATTATTACCTTTGCGTCTGTAGGCTCCGCGCTTAGAGTAGGACAGGGCCTTGGGCACAGTGTGTGGCAGGTGGCAGAGATGATTAGTATCACCCTACCATTCATGACTGACTTTCTCTTTTGGATCAGAAGCTTGATGGAGAAAAGCTCATTCTCTTTTGTAGCGCGGTGCAGCCCTGAGACTAAATTTTACCCAGGAAGGTTAAGAGGAAGCCTCCTGAAAGTGTGAAAGGCTTCTTTCCTTCCCCTTCTTTCTGCTACCTAGGAAGCAGGCCTTAGATTGTGAAGTGATTAAGTAAGGTTGGCAAACCCAGAGGAAGGGAGGAGCCTGGATTGCGTAGGAGCCATGTATTAGTCCAGAAGGCCGACTCTGGGTTTTACCTGAGAGAGAAATTAAGTTCTATCTTGTGTAAGCCATTTACATGAACCCTGCTATTTAGGGTTTCCTCAGTTCGGCACCCAAGATGGATTGTAACCCACAGAGTGGGATTCAGGAATTTGAGAGGGAGACTACAAATCAAAGACAGCAAGGCCAGGATCTTCTATTCTAGAAGTGTGGGTCCCGACTGGGATTCCATAGTCACCTTTCAAGTTTCTATACAAGGTTATTATTCAACTTTGTGGCCCCTGCAGAGAAGACAGTGCAGAGGAAGTGCACAAAAATAACTGTATAATAAATAAGTTAAATAAAATGAAGGTAAGGATGTGGAAAGGATGATTTTAGCTCATTAAACCAAAAATACAGAAGAAAATTTGCTTTGGGTACTTAAATTTTTTAAAAAATTTAAAATCATTTTTTATTTTCAATTAAAGTTGACATACATTATATTATTTTAATAATATAATGCAGACATTAGACATCGCATAACTTAATAAGTGATCATCTTGATTAATCTCACACCCATCTGACTATGTTCCCTATCCTGCACTTTACATCTCCATGACTATTCTGTAGCAACCAATTTGTGCTTCTTAGTCCCTTCACCTTTTTGCACATCCACCCAACTCCTGTCTCATCTGGCAACCATCAAAACATTCTCTGTATTTGTGATTCTATTTCTTTTCTGCATGTTTATTTTGTTTTTTAGATCCAATTGTTGATAGATATGTGTTTATTGTCCATTTATTGTTCAAAAGTTTGATCTACTTCTTAAAGAAGACCTTTTAATGTTTTATGTAATGCAGGTTTGGTTTCGTGGTGACTAACTCCTTTAGCTTCTTCTCGTCTGGGAAGCTCTTTATATGTCCTTTGATTCTAAATGACAGCTTTGCTGTCATTTAGAGTAATCTTGGCTGCAGGTCTTTGCTTTTCATCACTTTTAATTTTTCTTGCCATTCTCTTCTGGCCTGCAAAATTCCTTTTGAGAAATCAATTGACAGTCTTACAGGAGCTCCCTTCTGGGAGCTGCTTTTCTCTTGCTCTTTTTAAGATTTTTCTCTTTGTCTTTAAACTTTGGCATCTTAATTATGATGTGTCTTGGAGTGGGCCTCTTTGCATCCATCTTGTTTGGAACTCTCTGTGCTTCTTGGACTTGCATGTCTATTTCCTTCACCAGGTTAGGGAAGTTTTCTATCATTATTTTTAAAATAGATTTTAAATTACTTGTTCTCTCTCTTCTCCTTCTGGCACCCCCATGTGAATGTTGGTACACTTGAAGTTGTCTCAGAAGCCTCTTTACACTATCCTTGTTTTTCTGGATCCTTTTTTCTTCTTGCTGTTCTGATTGGGTGTTTTTTGCTTCCTTATGCTCCATATCATTGATTTGATTCTCAGCTTCATCCACTTTATTGTTCTTTCCCTGTAAATTATTCTTTATTTCAATTAGTGTATCCTTCATTTCTGACTGGTTCTTTTTTATGCTGTTAAAGTTCTCACTAAGTTCATTAACATCCTTTTAACCAATGTTTTGAAATTTGCATCTGGTAGATTGCTTGTCTCCATTTTGTTTAGTTATTTTTCTGGAGTTTTGTTTTATTCTTTCATTTGGGCCATGTTTCTTTGTCTCATTTTGTCAGCCTCCCTGTGTTTGTTTCTATTTATTAGGTAGAGCTGCTACAAATCCCAGGTTTGTAAGAGTGGCCTAATGTAGTAAGTGTCCTGTAGGGTCCAGTGGCACAGCATCCTTTATCACCCAAACTGGGTACTTAAGCTGCACCTAGCATGTGGGCTGTGTACATCCAGTTGTAGTTGAGTCTTGATTGCTGCTGGCGTGTCAATGGGAGAGATTTATCCAGGCTGATTAGCTGCATGGACGGCCTGTGACTTGACGCCCAACCACTGTGAAGGATCAGCTGTGTAGGTGACCACTCCACATAGCAGGACTTACTTCATTGGAACTCTAATTACCTGCTGAGTCCACCCCTTGAGTGTGTCACTTGTGGAGGTGGTTGAGTGCTGGTGCTTCAAAGTGGTCTGAAGTTGTTTGCTGGGTGCACTAGCTCTGGTACCTTCCAGGAAGTGCAGGCCAACGTCAGCTACTGCCTGTGTTCTTTCCCTGGTGACCTGGTATTAGCTAGAAAGAGTCTGCTTAATGGCTGCTACTTTTACTGTGGTTGGAGGTACACAAGTGAGGCCAAGCTGTGAACCAGGTCCAGCTGCTGCTAGTTTCAGGCCTCGAGCCAC
Organism: Micronycteris hirsuta; assembly: GCA_004026765.1. Taxonomy (NCBI): domain Eukaryota; kingdom Metazoa; phylum Chordata; class Mammalia; order Chiroptera; family Phyllostomidae; genus Micronycteris; species Micronycteris hirsuta. Next base: position 89,931 of record PVJI01002438.1, read on the forward strand.
TCAGCAAGAGGTATAGTGCTTACTGAGACCAGCTGCTGCTTGTATGAGAGAATTTAGAAAAATCTGAAGCATGAGCTATGATAAGCCATTTTTATGGAAAAACCACTGGAATCAGCTTGCATAGACCCAAAGGTTGGGTGTGGTGGGGCCTCAGGGAATCACCAGGGTGGGGCAAACAGTGTGAGCCAGGTTAATGCAATCTCAGATATGGCCCCCACCTGCTGGCTCAGTTGGGGGAGGGGTCAGCAAAGAAACAATGGCCTTTGCTGTCTGGGAGAAAGCTGCCCCTCCAGCTCTCACTCTAATGCCAAACAATTCAGTTCCTCCCCATGTGTCTGTGGTGTCTTTGAAGCTGCTGCCTCCCATGCTGGAGCTCAGAGGGAGTGAGCCCAAGTAAGTCTGTGCATAAGCCCTTTAAGAGGAAAGGCCTGGGAGTCCAGCAGTTTCTGTCTTTCACAGCCTCAATCCCCACTGTTCTTTACAAATAGAAGTTAGGGGACTTCTCTTCCTGGCACTGAAACCCTGGGCTGAGGGGCCTGGTATAGATCTGGGACCTCACACTCCTCAGTGGGGAACTCCTTATCTGAGATATTCCTCCTGATTTTTATCTAGCACATGTCAGTGTGGTACCAGCCCATACTGCATCTCTGCCCCTCCTGCCAGTCTTGATGTGGTTTCTTCTTTAATTCCACAGTTGTAGAACTTCCATTCAGCTTGATTTCTGGCAGTTCTGAATGATGGTTGTTATGTAGTTTGGTAGTAATTTTGATGTGGTTGTGGGAGGAGACGAGTACCATGTTTACCTGTGCCACCATCTTGATTGGAAGCCTTACATTTTTAAAAAAATGTATGATGACTGAACATGCTTTGGAGTGATTCTATTGCTAAACTATTCTTAAAGCCATTCTTAAAATTAAATATCCATAACAAACACATCAGGTATGCATTGAAAACCTAATGGGCCCAGAACTATGTTGAGTACATAATAGGTAACATTTAAAAATGTTTCTCATGTGTGATATGTGTTAGGATGAGGCATCCTGGAACCTCATTCTTGCTCTCTCCCCTATAGGGCTGTTTTGAGGTAATGGTAAGTCAAGTGAGATCATTAACAATTACCCCCAGTCCCCTACAGCTCTGTCTCTTTCTCTCCTGCCACAAGTCTAGTCTATGTGCCCTATTCCAGTTTGGAGTATAAAGAAGATACATATAAAACCCAAAGGAATAAACCTCTGATGGTGGAATGGCAGACACCACACCAAATAAGAAGACAAGCAGGCAGCGGACTAATACAGTTTTACAAGAAAAATGTTGTAATGAAGGTGGTATTCTACTTTGTCTAGAATCAGTATTTCCATGCTGCTCTGAGTTCCTCAGCCTAATCCTTTTTCATTGGCGATCCCTTTGCCTGGTGTTTGTAACTTGTGGGAGATTGAGATAGTGGTGCTATAGGCAGCCTGCAGCCATCTGAAGGAACTCTGAACCACTCCTAAAACTATGTCAAGAGAAGACTAATGAAATTATCTCAGACTTCAGTGACTTCAGTCTCATATTTCTTAGTTTGGGGAATTTGGGGAAGATGTTAAAGTTGACTTAGCATCTTTCTTGGTCACCTCCTTGGGGTCAGAATGGGAGAAAGAATGTCTCTAAATCATTGTAAAATAGAACTTTCTGCAATGAAGAAAAGGTGGCTCTTGAGCACTTGGAATGTGGTTAGTGGTACTGAGGAACTACCTTTTTACATTTTATTTAATTTAAAAACATTAAAATAGCCTTATGTGGTTAGTGGCTACTATATTGGATAACCCAGCTCTAGAACGCTCTGTTCTTTGTCATCACAAATGTGTCTGGAGAACAAGAACCTAAAATCATATCCAAAGGAGGATGCCGAAGTCAGCCAGAAAAAAGCCAAAATGGGTGGTCATACAGGACAGTTGATGGCAAGAAACCAAAGCTGAATGCAGAGGATCAACCAGGGCCAGAGACAGGAGTCCACGCTGAGAAGCTGACATGAGTCCCCAGTGGATGCTTTGGCAGTTTCCCCTCGACAGGTTTGGGGCCCCTTGTCTACAGCTGCATATTAAAGAGCTCCTAAGTTGTATTTGACTGCCCTGAACTTTCAGAAGGCCCAGGCCTGGTGTCCAGAGAAAAGTAAAGTTGTTTAGTAATGGAGATGTTTAAGGCCACATGTCAGCACATCAGCAGACTACAATATGTTGCCAATTGATCTGCTGATACTTAAATGCTAAAATAGATTTTTAAATAATTCTTTTTTTCTTTTTGCTGCCGTGACTGGTGTGGCTCAGTCGGTTGGGCATCATTCCATGAAGTGAATGATTGCCAGTTCAGTTCCCGGTCAGGGCACATGCCTTGGTTGAAAGTTATTTATTTTCCCAGTAAGGGCACCTATGAGATGCAATGGATTGATGCTTCTCACTTGCTTTGATATTTCTCTCCCGCTCTTTCTCCTTCCCTTCCCCTCTCTCTAAAAATAAATAAATAAAATCTTAAAAAATTTTTTTGTTCATATGTTGTTTTTGGGTTTTCCATGGTATCTCTTGGCTCCTGATATGAGAAATTTTATTTTGCCTCAAAACAACAGGATACCAAAAAAGAAAATTTGGGTTAAATCAAAGATACATTTTTGGTTTGTAATTTTACATAAATCTTTATGAGTTAATTTTCCAATCTCTTTAAAATAACAATATATGTAAAACTCTACTTTTAAAAATTCATCAGAAAATCCACCTGACTGTGCCTGGCATTTTTTGTTGCCCTGGAGATAGGCTCAAGGCTCTGCCCTATTGTTTCCACTTAATGGGACAACACAATAGCCCAGTGTCTTGGGGATCTTGCTGTTTCATGTGTCTTTAAATTTATCACTATAGATACTGGGTACAATTAACAAAGACTTTGGAAGAAGGAATCCTGAGACCATTTGACGTCCTGAATCATGCCTTTCTAGTCCTCAGTGTGAGGCTTTCTTTGGCATTGTAGAAAAAAAGTCAGAAGAAACTTAATCACAGAAGGAGGTGGTCTTTGAAAATCCCGATAGTTAAAGGACTCTTCTTGAAGAGCTCTGATTTCTCAGGCAAGGCCCAGAACAGCTACAAAACTAGGCTCAGAGCTTGAGGGGAGAGAGAAAACATCTCTGTTCCTCAATCTTATACTCATGAGATCAGAAGTGAGTCTGATCCTTCCCCAAAAGGCTCAGATATATGCCTATTGGTCAAGCCATCATGTGGCACCAGAATGAAGTCTTTGGTTGGGAAATTGTGTCCCTGTAGGTGGGGTGGAGGCAGAAGAGCCAATCCTATGCATGTGCATGGCATGATTGGCAGACAACTCAACCTATCTAGGTGTGGTGGAGAAGAACAAGCTCTCAGGGTTTGCTAGTCCCTTTCTGGTTTTCGTTTCTAGATTCAATGGGTAATGGGTAAATTGAAAGGATAAAGGAAAGGATGCATTAAGTTATATTGAAAAGGACTAAGTATCACTGTGCAAACCCCTGGCCCTACTGATGTACTGAATCAGTGTCTGCAATTGAGGGGAAAATGTTTTATATTGAAATAGCTCCCCAATGATTATTACATTCATTCTTGGTAAAGGGTCATTGTCCTAATGATGCATCCATAGAATAGGTCAGATTGTAAGAACAAAGTACATTTAGAAATAGGTGTGGCAGTGGTTTGTATGGGAGGGGCAATGGGTTTCGGCAGTCAGAAATGAATGGATATTGGTGGTCAGATAACAATAAAAAGTTGCTGTGGTACAGAAGGCCATTATTCACAGCGGGGTTGGCAGGCCATCAGCAACAATGTCATCTGAGAGCCCCTTAAAAAATGGAGAACAGTGGGCCATATCCTAGACCTGTGGGACCAGGACCTGCATTTCCACATGATCCCCCTGCGTACTGGGAAAAGTGGTCTAGGACAAGCATTCAAATTCTGCCTTCACCAGATTCTAGTTGTGACAGAGGCAACCCTGGAGGGAAGAGCCAAGGCTCTGGGGGCCAGATTGCCTTGGTGGTGTGACACATACTGACGTCCCATGAATGCTGAATCCAAGGGCAAGATGCATGCCTGCACTCTCTGTCTTGCCTTCTCCTCTGTAAACTAGGGACAAAAATATCCCTGGGCTGTTATGAGGATGAAATCATAAAGCCAATTAAAGCACTTATCTGGAAGGCAATAAATGCTTAGTAAATGCTATATCCTAGAAATATTTTCTTTGGAGGGTACGATGCTGGACAAGTCTCTTCTCTTCTCTGCACCTTAGGTACTACACTGAGAACATCAGGACAGTAATACCTGTGTTGAGGGTTAACAAGAACATGTTCTGTGGTCTGTAAACGCCTCTACAGTTGTCAGGTTGCTGTTGTCAACAGCCTGTCAGAGGAAGATGGACAGGTATGGAGATGAGGCTTCCAGCCAGTCCTGGAAAGATGGCAAATCCTAAGGAGAGGCAGGGGACCACCAAGGTTTTCTGAAGCCCAGTGAGACCAGACCACCCTCAAATGTATGATAAGGTGAAAGGTCAGTGGGCTCATGTCATCCTGTCCTTTGTCTTTTCTCTCTACCTCTGCCTACACTGGGTCAGACCACCCATGAGGGACATTGGCTCAGAGCTGCTGAGTAAATGACATCTTTGTTGGATGTTGGCTGGTGTGAAGCGAGGAGCAGCTGGGCGTTACCACCCTGGAGCTCTGTCCTAGAGACCTCCCTTTTCTTTTACTCATAGATAATCCTTAAGGAAGCTGACAACTCAGACTTCTCCTTTCTCTGACACTTTCAGTTCCCTTTGCGATCTTGGCTTTCCTCTAAGGGTTCAACCAAGCATGTCTGGGATATCTTGCATTATTTTCAGGACCAACAGGCAGATAAAAGCCTTTGCACTTACTCCCTGTAGCTTAGTGCCTACAGGGCAGAAAAGCTGTCTTGGGTTTACTTCCCTGATGGGAGAATGAAGGTTTCTGTGGCAAACATCACATTCCCCCTGCCTCCCCACCCCCCACCCCAAGGGCTCTCCTGGATCCAAACACTGGGAGTCTCATCCCCCAGTGCCCTGGGACACTGCCGGGCTAACATGTTAATGCAGTCACTACTAGGGTCCCTAGAGGCCTCCAGAAAGGCCTAAGAATATGTCCTGTTTTGGAAAGAAAGAATTCACACTGATTCACACCCACTGACTGGCCTGTTCCTGGTGCTCTGCCCCATGGGTCAGTGCTAGCCTCCTGTGCTAGAGACTGAGCTGCAGCACCTCCTTCTTTGTCTCTGTGCTCCTCCAAGACAGCCTTTGTGAGTGTCCCATGTCCTCTAAGACTACAGTTGCAAAGTCTACAACCCAGGTCAACACCTGAGAAGTGTAAGCTCTGCCAAGCAAGTCTACTTTTCCCTTTAATAATCCGTTGCCAAATCTAGAACCATCTGTAAAACTTCTGCAGCAGAATGCCCCTCCCAGAGACAGTGTGACATTGAGTTTAACCAGAGCTAAGATGGCATTCTGAACCCCTTCAGTCTTCCAATCTCTTGAAGGAAACCCCCATGTTTGCCCTGCCTGGGCTGTCCCATGAAGGACTCTTTCTGTCTCAGGAACAATGTCAGTTACTTTTCAGAGTAATACACACTTGCGGTGCCCAAGGTATTAAAAAACGATTCCCTATTTCTCTCAGTGCTCTTGGGAAGATGGAGTTCCGAAGAATGACTCAACTATTTACTGCTCAACATGTGGAGAACCGGGTGATTTGCACAGAGAAGCATCACTCTCGTCTCAGTGACTGGGGGGTTGGTGGGCCTCTTCCCTCTGAGCAACTGCAGATCCTCCTACTTTTCAGAAAACAAATGGCAGTATTAGGAGGCTCAGCTCTGAACCAGGGCATCCATTTGTGTATGTAGTTCCGTCTCTCTCAGGCATCTTCACAGAAGATTCCGCATCAGGAGGTGAGTTCTCAGAAGGAAGGAGGGCGCCTGTGACACAGTGACCAAGTTGATGACCCAGAGCAGGCGAATGGCCCCAATTTCAGAATCCTTCAAGGGGTGTTGGTGACCTTGACTCTAGCCAGTGCAAGGGGCTCTGCAGTCCTGATCCGATCGAGGTTCCTTCCCCACGGGGCAGCTCAGGCTGCTCTGAGACAGTTTTGTCCTTCAAAACAAAAGTGTCCCTTGATTTAAAAGAAAATGCTGGTCCCAACTTAGTTTACTCTTTGTGAACAAGCCTCCCATTCACTCTGCAGAGGGTCTCTTTCTCGGAGGCCTCAGAGAAGGCTTCATTGTTAGGAGACCGGGAAGTGGAAATGTGGGACCATGAAGCCCCGCGCTGTGAGTTCTTATGGTACTTACATCCTTGCAAACAAACTCCCCTTTGCTCACAGAGACTTGTTCAGGTTAGCGATTCAGAAGCTTTCTCTTTTGTGATGTGGGCTCTTTTGATCTACCAAATGTGTCCTTAGTTTTTTCTCAGACTGGGTGAAAAATGACTGCTATGAAAACAAGGTTTGGCTTTCTTTATTCATGATATACCCTGTCACCTGGACACAAACAAATAAATCTTCAAACCCTCAAGATATAGTTATACAGAGAATGTTCCTCAAAACAGAAAAGAAGGTGTTATTTGGATAAGAGTAAAACTTCAACTGGTCCTATTCTGCTGGGGCGGGGGGAGCTCTAGGTTAAGGTCTCCTTAAATCACTATAGCAGGAACATTGCCCCCCGAAAGAAAACAATTTCAAAAGGAATGGAAACACTAACTTTCAACTATTCTCTTTAAGTCCTATTCTTTCAACTATCTTCTCTCTGTAGGTGACTCTAATACCTGTATCTTAATACCTCTCTCTAGAGGTCCAGATTTATTTTCCCAATTGCCCACTGGATTTGTCCACTAGGGTGTATCTTGTTGTCTCCCAAGCTGAATGTGTCCCAGACTGAACTCAACCCTCCCCTTCAGAATGGCACCTCCTCTTGACGTCCCTGTTTCTGTTGAAGGCATCAACTATCATTGGTAAATGTTGTCAATTCTGTCTTTTTAGTGATTATAGAATCTTCCTCTCACTTATGCTACCACCACTGGCACTGCAGTGAAACCTGTTGTCATTGCTTCCTTTGACAATTACTGGCTCCTAACTTGTCTTCTTTACATCTGGCCTTTTCCCACTCCTATCCTTCTATACAAATCATGTTGAATTCGTTTTCCTAAAGCAAAGTTACCATCATCTCATTCCTGTAGTTGACATTTGTCATCAGTGGCCACCCAATATCACTGAACATCCTTGCATATTTTGGGTCAATGCCTTCCAATAGCAGAAACCTCCCCTCCAAGACTCCGTTGCACTTAAGGTTCAGGTTTATGATTTCAGTTCTGTGAGTCACAGGCACCTCAGATTCTTGCAAGAGAAGTGAAACCAAAAGTGAGTAACCTTTTGAGGTGGCTGTGTAGAGGGATCTTGTCTTCTGTCAAAGGCAGTACGGAAAGTGTCCGGAGCCTCAGGGGTGTTGGTGGGGAGTGTTTTCCTGTATCTAGCTTCAGAGTCCGGCTGTTTGGCTCGCCCAAAGATTCTGTAAGTTACTAATATCGTTTAATAAGGTCTCCTTCAGCTTGGGCTAGTGGAGTGGATTCTGTCGTTGGCAATTAATAAACAAAAAAATTAAATATAAATAACAAATAGCTCCTCAGGGCCTAGGGACAAGAATACATGACCCTCAGCCTGGCATGCAAATTTCCTTACAATAAGGTCTCAAACCAATAGACCTTTTGAGGCCATAAGAGTTGCATGTCTATTTTCCTACTTCTGCTGACTTTGTTACATTTCATTTCTTCTGATTTCATGATTTCCCCCCCTTAATCTTAGTTTTTTCTACATTAGCTTCTACTTTGGTTTACCAGCTTATTTTCTAAAATAACCACCAGAAACAAGCTTTTTTTATGATGAGGACATTTAAAAATTCAATCTGTGCCTCTCTCCTTTTTGGATTTTAGGCATAGAGATTAACAGCTCCTAAAGGCCCAAAATATGCTAATAGATATCCTATATAAATATAAAATTCATTAAATCTTGCTTGGAAGAAAACTCTAAAACATTAAAGGGGAACTTTATTATCATCAAAAAGCATTTTCAATGCTGTATTTTTGCACACCTTTCATTTCTTCTCATATTCTTCTATCTGTGACTTTGTCTATACAACATCAAACACACAAATGAAAGTGAAAAATTCAGTCAAAGTAGTTTTTCACGGTATACAGATAAAACATCTGGAATACTTAATTTCTTCTTTTCTATCATATGGTTGGTCTTGTATAGACATAGTCTGTGTCTTTTACCAAGACAATAAATATATCCTTGTCTCAGTCTATCTTCACCTTTACATGTATTTTTAAAACTCTTACATTTTTGAGAAACTCTTTCCCACCCTGGAAAGACAAAAACTTCAATGAAACTTTGAGAATGCCAATCAAATGGGATGCAATATTCATTGCTAATCAGTCTCTTTCAAGTGTTGCTTTAATAATGTTGGAAATCAATATCAAAATTTCAATTAAACTACAGACAAACCATCATTCAGAACCATCTAAAATCTAGCTGAATGGAAGTTTTACAAGCAGGGATTTAAAGAAGAAGACACATTGAGACTGGTAGGAGGGGCAGAGTTGTGGAATGGGCTGGTCCCACACTCCTATGTGGTGGATAAAAATCAGGAGGAGTATCTTGGCTATTGAGGTACCCCTGAGGAGCAAGGAGTCCCAGCCCCACACTAGGCCCCTAGCCCAGGGTTCCAGTGCCAAGAAGAGAAGTCCCCATAACTTCTGGTTGTAAAAACCAGCAAGGATTGTGGCTGAGTGAGATGGAGGGTGGCTGGAGTCCCATGTGTTTCTCTTAAAGGGCCTGCATGGACTTATTCAGACTTACCCCTTCTGAGTGCCAGTGCTGGGGCAGCAGCTTGAAAGGACTCAGGGACATATAGGGAGGAACTGAATTGTCTGACATTAGGTCAAGAGATGAGGGGCAGCTTTCTGTGAGACAAAATTGCTGACAGAGGTCATTATTCTTTTTCTGAGACCCACCCCTCAAAGAACCCCCAGGTAGGTGCCGTATCTGATTCTCCATCAGCCTGGCTCACACTGCCCTGGTGGTTCCCTAAGACCTGCCCCACCCACCCAAGTTTCCAGTGGCTTTTCCATATAAATGGCTTGTAGTGGTTCATGCTTCAGATTTTCCTAAGATCTCTCAAGCAAGTAGCATCTAGGGTCAGAATGCTCCATACCCCTTGCTAAGTGTCCCTAGGCTCAGCACTAGTGGAGCTGGCCTTAGTTCACAGCTTGGCCTTGCCTGGGCATCTCCAAGCTCAGCACAAGTAGCAGTTATCTGCAGATCACTTTGTAGCTCATGCTGAATGGCACTGGGCAGAACACAGGTGGAGGCTGAATTTGGCCTGCACCTCCCAAGACGCCTCAGAACCTGTGTACCTGGTGGACAGCTTCAGACCACATTGAAACACCACCCAATCACTTCCATAAGAAACACACTCACAGGGAAGACTTGAATTAAGGCACCTCACAGGCACCTTTAATTAAGTCCTGTTCCTACACAGCTGATCCTCCATGGTGGTTGGTGGTCACAGCCAGTCCTTATAGCCTATCTGCCTGGTGATAAATCCTTCCAATTGACATGCCAAAAGCAATCAAGGCTCAATTACAATAGGAGAGTACACAGAGCTCACACAGGGTCACAACTGGAGTGCCCAGCTTGGGTAATTGGGAAGGCTATGCCACTGGATTCTACAGTATACCTACTACATAAGACCTCTCTACCAAGCCTGGGAGATATAACACCTCTTCCTAATACATAGAAACCAACACAGGTAGGATTTCAATATGAGAAGACAAACATGTCCCAAATGAAAGATCAGAACAAAATTTTAGAAAAAGAACTAAACAAAACGCAGACAAACCATCTACCAGATGCAATATCAAAACACTGGCTATAAAGATGCTCAATGATCTCAGTGAGAACTTCAACAAAGAGACAGGAAACAAAGAAATGGAACTAGAAAAAATAAAGAGCCAGTCAGAGATGTAGACTACATTAACTGAAGTGAAGAATACATTACAAGGAATCAATAGTGGAGCAGACGAAGCAGAGGATCAAATCAGAATTGTGAAAGATAAAGAAGCAGAAAACATCCAATCGGAGAAACAACAACAACAAAAGCATCTAAAAAATGAAGATAGTGTAAGGAGCCTCTGGGACAACTTCAGGTGTACCAACATTCACATCATGGAGGTGCCAGAAGGAAAAAAGAGAGAGCAAGAAATTGAAAACCTGTTTAAAAAAATAACTACAGAAAATTTCCCTAACCTGGTGAAGGAAATAGACATTCAATTCCAGGAAGCACAGAGAGTCCCAAACAAGATGAACCCAAAGAAACCCACACAAAGACAGATCACAATTTAAATGCCAAAGGTTAAAGACAAAGAGAAAATCTTAAAAGGAGCAAGAGAAAAGCAGTTAGTTACCCGCAAGAGAGCTCCCGCAAGACTGTCATATTTCTCAACAGACACATTTCAGGCCAGAGGAGCTTTGCAAGAAATATTCAAAGTGATGAAAAACAAGGACCTACAAACATATTATCCAGCAGAGCTATTATTTAGAATTGAAGGACATATAAAGAGCTTCCCAGACAAGAAAAAGCTAAAGGAGTTCATCACCACCAAACCAGTATTTCACGAAATGTTAACAGGTCTTTTTTATGAAGAGGAAGGAAAAAATGATAAAAAAAGTATGAACAATGAATTGACAGTAAATACATATCTATCAACCATTGAATCTCAAAAACAAACTAGCAGAACAGAAACAGACTCATAGATACAGAGAGCATTTTGAAGGTTCCCAGAGGGCAGTGGATTGGGGAGTTGGGTGACAAAGGTGAAGAGATTAAGTTCAATTTGGTTTTTACAGAATAGTCATGGGGATGTAAAGTACAGCGTAGGGAATATAATCATTAAAAAAAAAAAAAGGAGAAGGTTGGAAATCAGGAGAGGAAGAAAAGGATATTTGGATTAGAACAGGATGCTCCTGACTTCTAAGCTCCATGGTATGGAGGCAATTGTTCAAAACCAGTCCTTGTCCCTCTTCTTAATGTGGTTTATGTGAAGCCTTCATTAGGCATCATTGTTCATTCTCTGCTCAAATGACCTAATGTTGCCTGTGACCGTGGCCTTAGACCTGGTTGATTGCATATTGCTCAAGTTGACTCTGAACCCGTACTGCTTTTGATAGTAGCAAACTTTTTGGTTTCCCAACTGATTATAGCTGCACCGTCTGTCCCATGTCAGGTTGATTTTCAACACTCTGAGATCTAGTCATAATTTAATAGCTTCCCTTTTCTTGGCCAAGAAAGCATTTTTTCTAAGATCTACAGTTATCATTGATGCCATGTTTGTTTAAACTCATTATCCTTATCATTTTCCCAATCTCACCTTTCAGGTATGCCACAAATATCACTGAACTGACAGCATTGAAAACCTAGGTGTGCCAAAGGAAGTGTGATGAAAACCAAGAATGTATACACCATCAGGTGACAGCTTTTTGGATTACTAATTTAAAATATTTTAGCTATATCAGCCTTGATAAATAAATGGCAAACACCACAAAATTCTACTGCCAATATTTTGTGTATTGTGTTTATTAATTGAATTTTGAAGAGAAAATAAAACCCCTTTTTTGTTTGTTTTGCTTAAATTAACTTAAGTTGTCTTTGCTCTGAAAAGATTAACTGCCATTGCCATAACTAGGTCATTAGTTTTGTCTTCATGATACTATTACAAGTTCTCATGATAAGTTACATTAAGGTCTGGTATCTTATATACTTATATTATAATAATACATATTACATATATGAGAGAGCATCTATATGTTTAAGTGTTTATAAATTTACTATATAAATTATAATTAAATGAATGAATTCAATTATAATTTATATATTTAAATAGAAAAATTACTTGAAGCTTACTCACTAGTGCAGTGAATGTTTATCATCAAGCCTTATGGAACAATTACTTATTAGTTATGAGGGAGTGACATTTGCACTCACTCCAAACTTCATTAATCATCTGTCACGTGATCACCAATGAGCCAGACGTGGTAACTTAGGGCCTATTGGAATCAATGAAATTTTACAAAAGAGTCATTTACCATCTTTCAACACGTTTCAGGAGTAGTCAGGCTTGACCACACTACCTGGACAATAGGGTGCTAGGGAAGGTTCGGGTTGTTTCCTGGTTAGTAATCTATACCATACATACTTGAACAAAGCTGGAAAATCTTGCTATCTTGTTGTCCGATGCTCTAGAGAAAACTGAAATGAAAACACTAAAATTCAGTTAGTACTTCAATAATCTGAGTTTTATTATTTTATATAGCTTTCTCAGCTAGGGATCAAGCATATAATATATAACATATATGTTTATGACTCCCTTTTCAAAAATTTATTGAAATACAACTTATTTTAATATAAGGGACTAGAATATTAGTCAAGATGCCATCTCTTGGAGCTCTATTACAATCAACTGAATGAAGTAATTCTAAACATAACCCTTTAATATTATAGATTCTGTTGTGCTGATCCTAGAGGTATCATAATTATCAAAAGATTGGGGAGTAACCTGGGGTGAGCCTTATATATATAATCATTTGCATCCTTATCATGAAGCTGAAGTCTCAGAAATGACTGTTTGGGCTGAGGGCCATGAGCAGGAAGGGTACACATTGATCACATTCTGGTGGAAATTATAAACTATCTTTATACTTTAACTCTTAGTAAGGTAAACACATTTTCTCCTTCCTTTATCAGGCTATCATGAGCTTTCTAGTGCCTGGCAAGTAAGGACGATGACAATATAGTGAAGGTCCCGCATGGGACTGATTCAAAGGATGACTTCAGTGACCCACCGGGTACATCCAGGGTGTTATGGAACTCCACAGTTACCCAGAAGAGAAGTACCTCTGTAAATGATATGTAAAATGTCAAATTAGCTTTGCATTCATTCATACACTGTGTGCCATTAGGTCACCTCTTCTGGTAGTGAAGTATATTGGAGATATACTTTAAAAGCTCATTAAAAATAAACAGTACCCCAAATTATTTTGAATGTGCAAGATGTTCTCAATATGAAATTATTGCTTTAATCAGTGAACAGTGACTCTTGCATAGTTTCAGTAGTCGAAAGTATTCAATAGCCCAAAACAGAAAATGGAGCAATTTTTTGTAGTATCCTGAGAAAAATTACCCAAAACTCTTGTTAAGTCCAGCACAGTTGTATAGGTAGCATCCAGTTCTAATCTGGTCTCCGAAAAACTGTCTAAGGCCATGGCCCCATGTGGGTCAAGGAGGTCCCAGTGGTCTCGGGAAAGCCTTCCACCCCAGTCACTCTAGGGTGCCGATTGATTCCAGAGCTTGGTTTGTACCACTTGCGTCAATGCTTCCTGGAGATGCTGGACTGCACTGAGGGCACAACACCATCCTACCTGAGCATGCACGAAAATCAGCCTAACTGGACAGACTGCGACGGTTTAGCACAAAAATCTTTCCTTACACTGACATTTTCCTTCTCTTCAAGAATGTTGATAATTAAGCCTTTTTTCATAGATATGTTCTTGAAAAGTCACATACATTAAATTTTGAGACATCGAATCATAGTTTCCTTTAGCACCAGTTCTCTAAATGTGCCTTTCTGAATGCTCTTCAATAAGGAATGTCTCCCAACAGTGAAACTTCTTGCTTGACTCTGTTTACTGTGACAGAGGGAATTCTAAACCACCCTGGCAAGTCTTGAATGTGTATGAGTGGTGGTGGGGTTCTACTATTTAAAAGCTTCCCAGAAATTCTTTTGTAAAATTGAGAAACTTGTTTATAATTTTCTGAGTTAGTTTTCAAAATTAGGCTTCCTAAAAATGAGGTGTGCCGCCATCATTAATTCCAATCTCATCTACTGTGGTGTCATTGGCCCCTGTCACACAGAACAGTGAATGCCACCACATTTCACTGAGTCTGTCTTCATAACACTTAATTTTCTATGATAATTACTGACTTAAATTCAGGATTTAAATTCAAGATATGAGCCTGCATTTTAAGACTCCTGACACCCACCAGGATGCATCAAAGATAGGAAGTATGATGCAGTAGATTCACTGGAGTTGCCTCTCTTGATTACAGGCTCCATATTCCTCAAATATCAGAGCACGCCTGGCTTCTGGCCCCTGGCCTCACATATGGCCTCAGACTTTTTCTCAACACAGCAGTCGCTCTTCACATCAACACATCACTCTTCAGAGAAACAGAAAACGTGAGACACAACTGATTCCACAACAGAACAATTTTTTTTGACCCAGGAGATCCTGGAGGTGGTATCCATCCCAGGCAGCATTGCTTCCCACAGAGCTGTATCCAGGCCTGTTCCTTATCAGAGGGCTAGTTTGCAGATTTACTACTTTTTGGCTAAGGATGATGCAGTGAGGAAGAAAGAAGGGAAGAGGAAAAGAGAAAATAATGGATGCCTTTGTAAGTAGGTAGGAACTGTTTGTTCTAAGTGAGCTGTGTAGCTCTAGCACCTATCGGATGACATCTTTCATAGCCATGTAGGGCTCCCAGAATACATTTTGGCAAACCTACGCTGGGCCATGAGGACTGGAGTATAGCCATTTCATAAAAGCACAAAGACATTCTGATCAGAGAGCATCAGTTAAGAAAGAGTAGAGATTTTTAATTTGGTTCCTTTGACTCCATTCTAGAAACCAATCAAAAAGAATACTTCATCAATACCATATTGCACTGAGAAAACCACATATCGTCTGACATCCTGAGAGTGATATCACTGAATCTCATACATATAAACATAGAATCAGGCATTTGGTGCAATGAAATGGTTTTTGAAAAGCCTTGACCAGAGGGTAAGGGAGTGCCACAGAGTGTGCTTACCTGGAACAGTAAGCACCTTCCACACAGTATTCTTGTCTCTCTACTTGAAATGCTCCTCACCCACTGTAACACATTCATGCAAGAGACCACTGGTCCTCAAACTTTAGTGGTCATGGGAATCATGTAGAGGGTTTATTAAAACACAGATTTCTGGACTCCACTCCCCAGAGACTGTAATTCGGTAGTTCTGGGGTTGAATCTGAGAATTTGAATGTCTAACAGGTTCTCACCTGATGTTGATGCTATTGGTTCCAGGGCCCATACTTCAATAACCATTGCTGATGGTTTAATGATTTGTGTTAATGATTTCTTGGTGTTAATTATTCCTTGCACGAATGAATGAATGAGGAATGAATGAATGAATGAATGGAAGTTCTTAGCAGCACCTTTTATACTGTTAGGATTGATGTTTTTGTCCTATAGGTATTTTCTCTGCCAAACACACCTCCTATAGTAAAGGAAGGCTGTTGTTTTTCGATTTGAAGACTATCTTTTTCATCTAACCAGCCAAATACCCTGTGATAAATAGCTTAGTCTCTCTTGCTAATTCTAGGGCACATGAAGTTCTCAACTGTGAAGGTGCCAGAAGTTCTCTGTATTTGAAGTGTGTCTGTCCAGATGGACAGATTGAGGAGCCAGACTCTTCATTGCTTTCTCTGCTCTAAAAATTCTCAGCATTTCATTTGAATACATCAAAGCAGGCTGGGATTAAAGATGAGTTTGACGCTACAAGAATGATGCCAGCTTGGACACCATGACACTTCAGCCTTGAGAAGGCTGGTCTTGGGCCATTGGCCACCTGGGACTTCACCTGGAGCACCTGCTGCTGCTGACCTGTCTTTTGGCCCTAGCGTGAACATTTTTCAACCAAATCAGACCACTCCTCATCCTTGACAACAGTGTAACAGCAGGTTCTGTCAACCATGGTTATTTCCCAGCTGTCTGTAGACATGTTTTATAGCATCAGCTTTGCTCTTAGATTATTTTAACAATTAATTATATTATGTCTAACCATTGAAATAGAATGACATATTTCTATAAACAAAATCTATAAACAAATCAGTAGAAAAAGAGACAAATTACTCATATTCCTACCACCCCAAAATGACTCTGCTGACATTGACATTTTGTGTATTTCTTTTCAGGTCAGTTTCTATGCTCAGGACTATTTCAGTTAAATATATATGTGATAAATATGCATGTGTATCTTCTGAAAAATACACTTTCTACAGAAAAAAAAAAAGATTGTTTTGTTTTTAAAGACTACCTTTTTCATTCTGCCTGGCCAACTGACCTGCAATTATTAATCCCAGGGCACATAAAGTAATCAGGTATGAAGATGCCAGAAGTCCTCTCTATCTAGTTTTAAAAATGATTTGATAAAATAGATTTGAAACTTTCCCATTTCAAAAAGCTGATTAAAAGTGTGCTTACTTAGAATCATAAGCTGATTGTGTATTCTACTTTTTTCATTTAAAATATTATATATATTTCCCAATGATAATATAAACTCTTGTAGAATTAGTTTTATTTATTTTTTAATATATTTTATTGATTATGCTATTACAGTTGTCCCATTTTCCCCTTTATTTCCCTCTGCCCACCCCCATTCCCCGCCCTTTAGTTTTTGTCCATGTGTCATACACATAAGTTCTTTGGCTTCTACATTTCCTATACTATTCTTAACCTCCCCCTGTCTGTTTTCTACCTACCGTTTATGCTACTTATTCTCTGTATTTTTTTCCTCCTCTCTGCCCCTCCCACTCCCCTGTTGATATCCCTCCATGTCTTATATAAATCCCTTTAACATTTCATATAATAAAGGCTGAGTGATGATGAACTACTTGAACTCGACTTTATCTGAGAAGCACTTTATCTGCCCTTCCATTCTAAATGAAAGTTTTGCTAGATAGACTATTCTTGGATGTAGGTCCTTGCCTTTCATGACTTGGTATACTTCTCTCCAACCCCCTCTTGCCTGCAAGGTCTCTTTTGAGAAATAAGCTGACAGTCTTATGGGAATTCCTTTGTAGGTAACTGTCTCCTTTTCTCTTGTTGCTTTTAGGATTCTCTCCTTATCTTTAATCTTGGCTAATGTAATTACGTTGTGCCTTGGTGTGTTCCTCTTTGGGTCCAACTTCTTTAGGAGTCTCTGAGCTTCCTGGACTTTCTGAAAGTCTATTTCCTTCACCAGCTTGGGGAAGTTTTCCTTTATTATTTGTTCAAATAAGTTTTCAATCCCTTGGTCTTCCTCTTCTTCTGGCACCCCTATCACTTGGATGTTGGGATGTTTAAAGATGTCCTGGAGGTTCTTAAGCCTCTCCTCATTTTTCTGAATTCTTGTTTCTTCATTCTTTTCTAGTTGGATGTTTTTTTCTTTCTTCTGGGCCACTCCATTGATTTGAGTCCCAGTTTCCTTCTCATCCCTATTGGTTCCCTGCACATTTCCCCTCATTTCCTTTAGTGTATCCTTCATTTGTTCAGCTAATTGTGACCAACTTTCATCCAATCATGTGAGCATCCTGATTACCAGTGTTTTGAACTGTGCATCTGATAGGTTGGCTATCTCTTTATCACTTAGTTGTATTTTTTATGAAGCTTTGATCTGTTCTTTCATTTGGGCCATTTTTTTTTTCTTGGAGCACCTGTTACTTTAAGGGATGGAACCTTAGGTGTTCACCAGGATGGGGCAACCCACATTGGTGTGTTGTGACGCTTCCTGTGGGAGTGGGGCCTGAGAGAACAATGGCTCTTGCTCTCCGAACTTCCCCCGCTACCCACAAGCAAGTTGGGTCCTTCTGTGCTGGTTCCAGGGCAGGTGGGTGGGCTTGCGTAGCTCCAAGTCCCTGTGGGTCTCTCCAATGAACTCTCCCGTGAGGCTGGGAGTTCCTCCCGCTGCCACCTCAACCCACACAGGTGTTTTCAATTGGTGGTTTGAGGCTTTATTTTCCTGTGATGGTGGGTTGCAAGGTCTGCTCTGCTCCCCAGCTTTTCCTCCTGGTTTATCTGCACATGAATGAGGGACCTCCCAGTCCACTAGTCTCGGCCCTGCTGGGTCCGGGTCGGCCAGCCGTGGGTTTTGCTGAGTGCACCAGCCGCGTTTTGGGCAGGCACTCCCACCGAGGGTCTCTCTGGGCGGCTGAAGCATTGCTGGCACTGCTCCACAAACCACTGTCTGGCTGCGCGCTCTCTGCCCAGCTCTGCCCTGCTTACCGGTCTGGATGAACGTGTCTTCTTTAACTCCTTGGTTGTTGGACTTCCACTCCATTTGATTTTCTGTCAGATCTGGCTGTTTTTGTTTTTTAAATTGTTGTTTTTCCTCTTTTGGTTTTCCTCTTTTGGTTGGTTGTAGGTAGGCACAGTGTGTCTACCCACACCTCCATCTTGGCTGGAAGTGTTATAGAACTAGTTTTAAAATCTCCCTTTGATTCTTCTTCTTTAGATCAGTTATAGGCAGAAAACAAAACAAAACCAAAGACCCAAAACAAAATAATGGTAGTAAAGAAAGTGTGAAAGGCTGCACTGAATCCTACTCAGTGTCCAACTCCAAGGCTCTTCCTATGAGCCAATGAAAATGACATAATGATTGTAAAAATCTGACCAATCAGTTAAAAATTAATCCTTCAGCCTTATAATAAGCCTAAAATAAAATCGACTTTGAGGCCCAAGTTATCAAATTTGCTGTCTTCATTCATATAGATTACCTAATAGTTGTCAGTGGTATACTTCTTTTTGGGGAAGCATGAACCAAGATGGATAGGCATGTCCTCTGGTGTGGGTAGCAATGGGAAATTTCTAGTAGATTTGAATCAAAGTCTTAACTCTCCCACTCTTCTTCATATTGCCTTTAAGTAGAGTGCTGCCTCACCAATTCTGTCAGAGGGCAATCTCCTCTCTCCAGAGCTGGCAAGCAGACATTTCTGATAACACAGAGCGCTGGCTGGGTGTTGGTAGCACTCTCAGAGGATACAGTAACACCACGTGGTTGTTGATCAATATAATGTTAAAAATGTAAGCATGAGTCACCTTTTTGCAGAAAAATATAAATTATTTATTTCATTTACCAATGTAAAGAAAACCAGATATATTTTTTAAAAATAAAATTCAATTTAGTGGATGAATGTATTTTTCCATACATGTATATGCTTAATCTTTTTAAGAGAATCCCAAAAACGTCCACTAAAAAACTTAGAGGACACAAGTCCCATTAAAAAAAAAGTATCACTTCCGATCAAGATAGTGGCATGGCAGACGAGGCTCTCCTCTTCGCACAATCACATCAAAATTAAAACTAAAATATAGAACAACAATAACTCAGAACCATCGGAAACTGAGTTGAATGGAAGTCTGACAACTACAGAATTAAAGAAACCACATTCATCCAGATTGACAGGAAGGATGCAGACATGGAATGGACTGATCCCTCACCAATGTATGGTGGATAAAAATTCGGGAGGGATGTCTTGGGAGCGAGGAGTCCCAGCCCCACACCAGGGCCCCCAGCCCAGGGTTCCAGTGCCAAGAACATAAGTCCCCACAACTTCTGGATGCTAAAACCAGTGGGGATTGAGTTGGTGGAAGAATCTTCTGGAACCCCAAGCAGTTCCCCTTAAAGAACTCACACATAGACTTACCTACTCAGACTCACTCCTTCTAAGCTCCAACGCTGGGGAAGCAGCTTGAAAGACACCAGTGGCATACTGAGAGAAACTGAAGTGTCTGGCATCAAGGCAAGCAGAGATCATTGTTCCTTTTCTAAACCCTCCTCCCACAGATCCAGCAAGCTGGTGCCATTTCTGAGAATCCATCAACCTGGCTAACACTGTTTGACCAGCCTTGAAGATCCCCAGAGACTCTGCCCTATCCAACTTACTGGCCCACCCAAGCTGTTTTTCCATAGCTTCTCTTGGCTAATGATTGAAAACTTCCTAAATCCTCTCAAACAAGCAACAGCTGGCCTCAGTGAGCCCCAGACTTGGCGCTAGCAGCAGCCAGCCTAGATTCACAGCTTGGCTTAGCCTGGGAAACTCCAAGCCCATCACAAGTAGCAGCCATCTCAGATTGCTTTATAACTCAGGCAGGGTGGCTCTGGGCAAACAAAAGTGGGGGCTGACCTTGGCCTGCACCAACAGGGAAACCCTAGGGCCTATGCACCCAGTGGATAACTGCAGGCCACATAGGAGCACCACCACCCTGCCCCTGCACAGCTGATCCTCCACAAAGGTTGGTGGTCAGTGATCACAGCCAGTCCTTGGCAGCTGTCTGGCCTGGGTAAATCTCTCCCATTGATCTGCTAAGAGCAACTAAGGCTCAACTACAAGAGGAGGGTATACTCAGTCCACATGGAATGCATATCTTGAATATCCAGCTTGGGTGATAGGGAAGGCTGTGCCACTGGACCCTACAGAATACCTACTGCATTAGGCCAAACTACCAAGACATACAGTTAAACAGCTCTACCTAATACATAGAAACAAACACAGGGAGGCTGACAAAATGAGGCGACAAAGAAACATGGCCCAAATGAAAGAACAGATCAAAACTCCAGAAAAAGAGCTAAACGAAATGGAGATAAGCAATCAATCAGATGCAGAGTTCAAAATACTGGTTATAAGGATGCTCAAAGAACTTAGTGAGGACCTCAGTAGCATAAAAAAGATCCATTCAGAAATGAAGGATCTTTATTTCAATTAGTGTATAAAGGACAATTTACAGAGAAATAAAGGACAATTTACAGAGAAACAACAATACAGTGGATGAAACCAAGAATCAAATCAATGATTTGGGACATAAGGAACCAAAAAAAAAAAAAAAAACCCAATGAGAACAAGAAGAAGAAAAAAAACTCAAAAAAACGAGGATAGTATAAGAAGCCTATGGGACAACTTCAAGAGACCCAACATTCTCATCATAGGGGTACCAGAAGGAGAAGAGAAAGAGTAAGAAATTGGAGCTCTATTTGAAAAAATAATGAAAGAAAACTTCCCTAATTTGGTGAAGGAAATAGACATGCAAGTCCAGGAAGGACAAAGAGTCCCAAACAAGATGGATGCAAAGAGGCCCACTCCAAGACACATCATAATTAAAATGTCAAAGGTTAAAGATTAAGAGAGAATCTTAAAATCAGCAAGAGAAGA
Source organism: Micronycteris hirsuta (assembly GCA_004026765.1). Lineage (NCBI taxonomy): Eukaryota > Metazoa > Chordata > Mammalia > Chiroptera > Phyllostomidae > Micronycteris > Micronycteris hirsuta. The sequence continues at coordinate 111,034 of PVJI01002438.1, forward strand.
GCAGAAAATTACCTACAAAGGAGTTCCTATAAGACTGTCAATTGATTTCTCAAAAGAAACTTTGCAGGCTAGAAGGGATTAGCAAGAAATATTCAAAGTCATGAAGAGCAAGAACCTATAGCCGAGGTTGTTTTACCCAACAAAGATATCACTTAGAATCAAAGGGCGGATAAAGATCTCCTCAGACAAGAAAAAACTAAAGGAGTTCATCATCACCAAATCATTATTATATGAAATGTTAAAGGGACTTATTTAAGAAAGAGAAGAAGATCAAAACTATGAACAATAACATGGCAAAAAATACATGTCTATCAACAATTGAATCTAAAAAACAAACTAAACAAACAAGAAGAACAGAGACAGAATCATGGATCCAGACAGCATTTTGATAGTTGTGAGATGGGAGAAGGGCGGGGGGAATGGGTGAAGAGGGAAGGGAGTTAAGAAGTACAAAAAAGTAGTTTCAGAATAGCCATGGGAATGTAAAGTACAGTATAGGAAATGGAGTAGCCAAAGAACTTATACACATGACCCATGTACATAACCAATGTTGGGGTGATTGCCTGAGGGAGTGGGGGGTGCTGGGTGCAGGGGGGGAAATGGGGAAAATCAGGACAACTGTAATAGCATAATCAATAAAAAATATAATAAAAAATGTTGCCATCATTGAGACTGAAATATGTTTCCTTGACATGTCAAGGATCCAGTAAAGCTTCCTCCAGTTACGTTGGCCTGTGTTTGAGACAACCACTGTATTAGTCTGCTCAGGCTGCCATAACGTGGTACCACAGACTGAGGGCTTGAACAGCAAAAATCTACTCTTTCAGAATTGTGGAGGCTACAAGCCCCAAATCAAGGAGTTGTTTCTTCAGGGAGGACACAAGGTTCCCTTCAACAGGGATGGCAGATTTGGTTCCTTCTGTGGGCTCTGAGGAAGGATCCATTTCATGACTCTCTCTTCTAGCTCTGGCAGTTGCCAGCAATGCTTGATTTTCCTTGGCTTATAGACACATCACTCCAATCTCTGTCTCCCCTGCCTCCATTGTCATGTGGCCTTCTCTCTGTATCTGTGTCCAAATTTTGCTTTTATAATAAGGACACCGGTCATTGGATTAGGGTCTACCCTAATCCAATATGACTTTGTCTTAACTTGATTACACACGCCAAGATCCTAGTTACAAATAAGTCACCCACAGGTACCCAAGGTTAGGATTCGAATATATCTTTTTAGTAGACACAGGTCAACTCAAAGGACTACTTACTAAACTCTGCCAAAAAAATGGTATAGCAAATAGATTGGAGAGAGCTCATCAGCAAAGCTGCTTTTTAAACATGTGATGCTCATTTAGAATCAGAAGCCAACAGATCCTTACAGAGGGACAAGCTAAGCTGGGGGCGGCGGGTGGGGACCAGCACCAGCACTGTCCACTTCTCCCCCAGAGCTTTCTCTGTGACCTGCTGGCCTTCCTTTTCTGTAAGCTGTCGCTGAAGCATGCGTATCACCGTGAAGGAAGGAAAAAACAGGTAGATACCTACTGAAAACTATACCCAAACTACATCTGACCAACCTCACCCATCTGTCTCACTAGAAATGGTTGCTCCCTCAAACCCAGACCTTAGTCCTCCACTGGACTCGTTACTGCTCCCAAGCACATTTCACACATAGTCTGGCTTCCCTGGGCAGCGGAACACCCGAGACCAAATCATGTGACATGTACAGGGGAAGCTTCCAGGGCTGTTCAAGTGGAACAGATTTAAAGGACTCCTACAGTTTGACTTTGCTCTAGGCCAACAGCTAAGGGACCTGAGAAGCTCATATCAGCTGAATCTACTTTGTATCTGGATTTCTTAATTTTTCTGAATATTTTATGACACTTCACCAATTTACTCATGGTGTGTGGAATGAAGAACATGTCTCTGTGGCCTCTCATGTCTTTAACTAGCTACATGTTATCAAACCTAAGGATGTCTGGGAGGTGATAGTGGCAGTTAAGTCATTCACTTCTGACCAGGACTGTCTGGAGAACAATACTTGTTATCTGTTTAAAAAGACTTTGAAAAGAGGCTCCTTTCTGTGAGCTGTGCCCGATCACACTGACTGCATCTCGTCCTAGCCCTAAAGTGTCTCCCCACATTTGCACATCCGGGCTATGGGCAGGCAGAGCCCTAGGGCAGCCATCTCTTGCTTCCAGAACTGTGGTCAGAGGCAGTGGGGGGGTCTCACATCAGGTCCTAGGATAAAATAACTGAGGACTTATGTAGAAAGTGGGGGCAATTTCCTCAAGCTAATGTAATCGACACCGGGAACTGTCAGAGTAAAACAAACACAGCAACTATGGCTGCAGGTGAAAAAAAAATCTCACAATCTGCATTTGCCTGAGGGTTTCAAGCTCAATATCAGAACATTTCCCCAAGGAAATCAGTATCTTCTTAAGACTACCTCCCAGCCACTCAGAATTGTTAAGGCTGCTACCAGGATATATGTGATTTAATGAGGTAGAAAGACTATCAGTCATGTAGTTATTTGGCTTATCATGATTAAGCCTGAGTTTGGGGTAAGTTAAAGTGACATCATGACCCCCAGGGTTCCGTGACTGAGATAAGAGAGATATCCCACTCTTTGGGGGTTTTCTGGTCCCAGCATAAGACAAGTCGCCTCAGTGCAACAAATAACCCGCAGAGCCATGCTGAGCATATATAGACATTTCAATGGTTGGCCTGGAGTTCAAGTTGAGCAACCAAAAGCACAAAGCAAAGAAGAAGCAAGGTGAGGATGCTCACTTGACCCTTCATTGAGAAATGAGGCCTCCATGAGGGGCTTGGGAGCTGTAGTGACATGGCCCTGATGCCAGGACCCTGTCTTGTGTTGGTCAGAGTGGTTGCTCCTCCACCTCACACATGCCTCTGGCCTCATCACTATCTGCTGGCCTGTCATCCAGGTCAGAGGAGTCGTGCCTTTGAGGCCATTCTCTGCTGCAGCTCAGCATTCCGATGGAAGGCTAAGGCAGATGGCTTTTCAAATTAGATTACAAGGCATGATGAATGACCACTTCCACAAACTTCCATGAACCTAGTCTTGTAACTTCTTGCTTTGTGCTTATATTTGCTCTTAGTGAACTGCTGGGACATCTGCCTGGGAATGTTTTAAGGTTAAAAGTCTCAAAGAGGAGCCAGGGGAGAAGTCAAGCCCTGTGTCCAGCCAGTGTAGACTGACAAGGGAGACACGAGCTCTGTTGGCAAGGTGGCCTCACTCAGTTCCGCTTCAGGGGCCGTGTTAGAAGTAGGACTACCGGACGCCAAGGTGGGAGGCCAGGGCGATTTTTAATGCCCTTGTTTCTCTTTGGCCCCCTCCCCTGTCTTAGTGAGCCCTACGTACAACCATCACCTTGCTTATGTCCAAACTCCAACATAGATCCCAATGTGCCACATTCCAGACTTTCCCTGACTTCCTGTCCCTATTAAAATGTGCTTCTTCTGTTGTCTGACAGTGGGGTTCTGCACTGCCCCACCTTGCAACATAGGCGAGCTTTGGCAGGCCCTATGTTGTTTGAAGGTGAGCAGGGGAGGGAAGGGAATTGCACCTCTGCCTCCTACTACGTGTTTTGTGAGATCTTTATATATAATACTTTGTTGAGTATTTTTAAGCATCCTGAGAGGCAGGGGATATTAGCAGTTATTCCAAAAAAAAGCTCAGAAAGGTCAATATCACTAAAAGTCTCACAGCCAGTCCAGAGTGGAATCAGGATTCCCACTCTGTTTGGAAGAAACCTGTGCAACCTTCTTTCTTTCCCAGCCTCACGCTGGTTGCCTCTGATGGTGAGAGCCTCTGGACTGTGCAGCCGTGGCTGGCCTAGAGATCCCTTCACAGCCCCCTGTGTCATACCAAGGGCATGCCTGTTGACACGGTATAATGACTTCAGGTCTCTGGAGAGGCAGTAGCCTTGTACCATTACCTGTTTCTTATGGCTCAGGGAACAGTTGGTACATGCCCTCACCCCTGTAGAGCCCTCAGTGATTGTGATTGTGGGATTTATGTCCATGCTTGTGGAGGCAATACATGGAATCTAGTGGGCATAACACATTGCCATGAAATGCACCTACGAGCGGTGTGGTTCTGAGATGAGGACCCATAAGTGGCCTGGCTGCCTGAGGAAGACTAGGTGGTACTCCGCCGCTGCAGTGCGGGTGCTGACAGGCCTCTGGGGACAGCGCAGCCAGGTCAGTGCCACCAGCGCCCGTAAGGAGCAATTCGCTTCCTTACTTCCGCAGACTAAACACTGCTCAGAGGCTAAAGAGAAAGTCAACACATGTCTGTGACATCGAGGAAGCAAGAGATACAAATTTTAAAAGAAATGTCACTTCAAATGTGAAGAGCCTAGAAAACAGTCTTCTGACCCACGATAGGAATTATTAATTTTTTGAACTTCACTTCTACAGAAAAACAAATTAATGAAGTGATTTTACAAGCAATTCTCAATTGTTGCAATACTATGAAATAGATTTAACATCTATACCATATTCTTCAAGTACCATTTAACCATAAGTTTCTACCTCTTGTCCGTTAAATATTTAATCAAAGTGACTAGTACCATAAAGAGTAAGTTGTTTCTTCCTGTCTCAGCTGCAGAATGGGATCTAGAAGAGGCAACCATTCCAAACTGAGGGCTGAGAGAGTTGTAGTTAGCTTTGATGATCTGTACTTGTTGATCATGAATTATTGAATCCATTTATTTAATAGATATTTATTTACTGTTGACCACATGGCCCTTCTCTGTTACGATCTCTCTTTTAATAATGCATATGCTTGCAAAATGATCCAAGGACCAGGTTATGCCCCCACCTTCAAGGAGCTGCCACTGAAGAGCTAATAAAAGATTTAATAAAGCATGCAAGGAGAGAGAAATAATAAGAATGCAAGACTTCAGCTCCTATTAAGGCCATGGGGATAAGGTTGGAACATGGGAGTGAGAGTTTTCTAGGAAGGATAAACAGAAAACCACAGTGAAAAATAGTGAATCAAATGGCCATTGTCATGCCTTATTCCCTCAAACTCAGTCTGGTCTTAGAGCAAGGAAACGATCCTCTGTGTGTTATTGAGTGGGGGATGGCGGGTAGGTAAGAATCAGGGAAGGTGTAGGAGAGGACAGAAGTTAACTGGTTCTGAGGGCCCCAGTCCCCAGCTTCCCGGTGTTCTCTGCCTGGCCTGGATAGTGTTCATCACCTCCAGGACGAGTGTGGTTCTGATCCCTCTGGGCCGCTCTGAGGCTGGCTAACCCGGAGTCCCATGGGTGCCCTGCAACAGGACATCCTGGGTCGGATCCAGAGTGCCCAGGGAGCCACTGCTGATGGGTGTGGCCTTTTGGGGCTGGCTCAGGGGTGACCAGTGCTGACCAGGCAGCTGATTGTCTCACCACATTCTGCTCCTGTCATCCTGGGAGGAAGGGCTGGGCCAGCTTCACATCCCGCCAAGCTTCTAGTTGTGACTGTGTTACTACCAGCTGTTTCTGCTCCTGTCTGGAACCTCCCATTATCCCCCAGCTAAGGGCACCATACTCAGATTGTTGCTACTAGAAACAGGGTGTAACATCGGTTCTCATCCATTTATTTCACCAACAGTCACAGGGAAGCCCCATGGACAACACGCTATGCTTGGTTCTGGGAAAGAGGAATCAAACAAAGTCCCTGACATTAGGAACTGAGATCTAGAACAAAGGACAGATACAGAAATGAAAAATAGTCACCATAGAGCATGATACATGCTGTATGATTTCATATATATCATATTCTGGAGAAGGCCAGTCTAGAGAGACCAAAAACAGAACAGTGATCGTCAGGGGCTGGGGGAGGGAGGTGGGGTTTGTGGAGGTAATGAAAGTGTGTTGGTCTTGGTTATACTACTAACCGTATTTATTAAAACATGCAGAAATGTATACTCAAAAGGGTGAATCTTACTCTATATGCCGTGACTTTGTATTTTTACAAAGAAAATATATCACAATAGAATGTGTGGCACACAGGAGGAGTAACCAGCTCTTCCTGAAGGGGAAGGGAGAGGGTCAGAGAAGCCGGGCAGAGAAGGGGCAGTTGACTTGTAGGTTCTACAGAGGACATGAGTTTCCAGAGAGGCAGGAGGGAGAGGGCCTTTCAGGTACAGGGAGCAGCATGTGTGACAGCACAGGCGCTGGACAGCAAGCATCGCATGTCCTCTGAGCTACTTGTCTTTTGGTGCTACTTGTACATCAACAGGGGTCTGAGCATAGACGGTCCTCTGTGTGATACTAAAGAGAGGGGACAATGACTTTTTGTTTCACCTTTCAAAATTTTTTATTGGGCTCATATATATGTGTGTGTGTGTGTGTATAATTTCCCATTTTAACCATTTCTAAGTGTAAGTCAGTGGCATTAATTACCTTCAGAATGTTTTACTATCATCATGTCTATTTTTAAAACCTTTTGCCCTGGCTGGTGTAGCTCAGTGGATTGAGCGCGGGCTGGGAACCAAAGGGTCCCGGTTCGATTCCCAGTCAGGGCACATGCCTAGGTTGCAGAGCGGGTCCCCATTGGGGGCCATGTGAGGAACAACCATACATTGCTGTTTCTCTCCCTCTCTGTCTCCCTCCCTTCCCCTCTCTCTAATAATAAATAAAAAATTAAAATTAAAATTAAAAAAACAGAAAACCTTTTTAGCAGATCACTCCCGACAGAAACTCTGTACCCTCCTGCACCTCCTTCAGCCCCTGGTAACCTCTATTCCACTTTCTGTCTTTATGAATTAACCTAGTCTACATATAAGTGGAATCGTATAATATTTATTCTTTTGTGCTTGGCATATTGCACTTAGCATATTTTTGTTTTGCTTTTAATGAGGCTTTTGCATTAAAAATTGGAGCCTGAGAAAATGCATCCATGTAAGAGAGTCAGGGGATAGGAGAGAAGGAAGCTTCCTCTGAGACGGAGGAACTCGGTGCTGTGCTGGCATGACTTCCCCAGTGTCCTGCACGTGCTTCAGTTCCCCTACTCAGTTCAAGATCGGACCCTGGACTGAGACACCCCTGCACACCTACAACTCCCCTGCACTCCAGAGGTCTGTTAGAGGCCCTCTGCCCACTGATATGTTGCACACAGCATTCTCACCTTCCACAAAACTGCAAAAGACATTTTTAAAAAAGACTTAGGGAAATAAGTGACGAAGAATTATGAATGAGGCAACCTAAGAAGCAGGGTTTGGAGTTAATTAGCCCTTGAACTGTCAAGCCCAGCTGCTTCTAGTGAGTCCTGACATTTCTGGGAATAATTAAGGACTTGGCTGTCACATTTCACAAAGGCCCAACCATGACATGAACAAGTTCTACCTACCTTCACCATAATGTCCAGTAATGCAGAAAGGGGAATTATACGCAGTGTTAATTGCAGGTTCTTGGGTAGAAGTGTCATATTTTTGAAGAACTTTTCATATTTATGCACTGAAATATAATGATCTCCATGTTGGGGGTAGATGTGAGCAGCACAAAGAGTGGCACTTTAAAAACATCTGAAATTCCTGGTGGTAACAATAGCTAACATTGTCCCGTCTAGACGGCTCAGTTGGTTGGAGCCCATACACCACAAAGTTGTGGGTTCTACTCCCTCCCAGTCAGGGCACACGTACCTAGGTTGCAGTATTGATCCCTGGTCAGGGCTCCTATGGGAGGCAACTGATCAATGTCTCTCTCTCTCTCTCTCTCAAATCAAGAAACATATCCTCGGGTGACAATTAAAAATAATAATAACTAGTATTTACCAAGTGCTGATCATGTACCAGGCACTATTCTAAGTATCACAAGGGCCTATGAGGCGACATTTAGAATTTTTAAAATTTCTTTGAACAATTCTTCATAGATGGGGAAACTGAGGCACAGAGAAGTCATGCAAGTTTTTCAGGATCAAACCCAAGCAGCCTAGCTCCAAAACTGGCACATGGCAATGACGCGCCTCTTGTGTCTAAGCCATCCTGAGTGGCACTGCAATGGGACCAGTCAGCTTTTCCAGTATGACCATGAGTTCTGTCAGAAAGCATTTACCAATCACAAACTCGCACCTCAAAGAGCTGTGTTTCAAGCAAGTGATAAATTCACCTGTAATATATTTAACCTGTTTCATTCTCAGGTGACTGATTCACAATTATCTTCTACCATCTTTGTTCACCCATCAGAGTTTTACTGAGCATCTACTATGGTCAAGGCACTGTATCAAGCCATGTCCTGGGAGAGCTAACATTTTGGGTGAGGAAATAACACATGCAATACATACAGGGTGGGGGAAAAGTAGGTTTACAGTTGTTCGTATGGAAAATAATACAATAATTAATAAATAATAAAGGAAGAATAAACTCTTTGTTTTGTGTACTCACAACCATAAATCTACTTTTCCCCCACCCTGCATAATAAGACAAAGGACTACAGTACAGGATAAAACATAACACAAGAGAATATAATAAAAATAAAAGTGGTAAGTACCAGAAGAAAACTTTACTGCCGTGGCTATTCAGAGGAAAGAAATGGTTTCTAGGACATCTGTATGGATGTGTGTTGTTCAAGGCGGGAAAAATTGGCGGGGAGGAGATGGAAGGAGGCAGATGAGAAAAAGAGAGACACCAGAGATGTGATAAAGTGCAGAGCGGGCCTTTGGCACGGGCTGCACTGTGTCCCCCCAGGTGCACGTGTTGCAGGCCTGACCTCCAGCATGTGTCTGTATTTGGTGATGAGGCCTTTAAAGGTTACATGAAGTTGAACTCAACTTTAAAGAGGCAGTTAAGTTAAAATGAGACTGCTAGGGTTTGCCCTAATCCAACCTGACTGGTGAATTTACGGGAAGAGCAAGTCTGGACAAAGACGGACACAGAGACTTGGCCATGTGAAGACGGAGACAACAGATGGCCAGCCGTCAAGGAGAGATCTCAGAAGGATCTACCCCCACTGACACCTTAACATCCGACTTTAGCCTCCAGAACTGTGGGAAAATCAATTTACATTGTTTAAGCCCCCAGTCTGTGGTACTTGCTATGGCAACCCTAACAAACTAATGCAGGCTTGAAAAAGAGAGGATTTGGATACGGGGACATAGGGCTGAAGGAAAAGAATTGTGGGTGGGGGGCGGGCAGGCATGTATGAAACAAATGGATTTTATTCAGTGGATAATAGGGAGCCACAGCAGGTTTCTGAGCAGGAATGATATAAACAATAGTCATTCAACTCATTTGATTCATTCAGCAAACATTTACAGAGGATCTGCCCTGGGCCAGGCGTTGCCAGATGCAACCTGGGAGCTGCAGTCATGAATAACAGACTGCAGCAGAGGGCTTCTCCTGGGACTGCACGACTAGGTGGGGAGAACGGAAAATGGACTTGACTGTGGAGAGCAGGGATGTGAGGAGACCAGTTAGAAGGCTTTATCCTGGCCTAAATCAGCGCTTTTCAGTCTCCTTTTAGAGTCTGATGTCGCCCCCAGGGAAGTGTCCACCCCACCTTTTCTGGCCCTGCTCCCATCACAGATGACTGAGGCCACATATCTTCTCTGCTTAGCTCCACTGGCTGAGGGAATGCGGTTAAGCTTTTTCTTCTGTATTTTTCATAATGGGAGCATGGCTTTAGAAAATACTTCTTTTAAACATCTAAAATTGAGTTATCTTTTCCAAACTCCACATTCCACCAGCAGATTTTGAAACAACCTTCCCCTTGGCTCCACCCAGCACATCGCTGCATCCACCACCACAGAAAAGAGTCTTTTCATATCTAACAGCATCCCCAAGGTATAATGGTTGGAAAAACAAAACCAAAATAGCAATCCAAAGCAATACATATGTACACTATCTATGGTGCCAAATCCATCCCCAGGGTGGGAAGCAGAGCAATGTTCCCCAAAGATGCCCATGTCTTGAGCCCTAGAACCTGTGACTACACTACTTTACTTTGCAGATGTGACTGCGTTCACAGTCTTGAGATGGTAAGAGTAGCCTGGTCTATCCAGGTGGATTTAATCTAATCACCGGGTTTCTTAAAAAGGGAGAATCTTTCCTAACCATGGTCAGAGAAACACAACTGGAACAATGGTCAGAGAGATATGACATTCTTGGCTTGAAAGATGGAGGAAGGAGCCACAAGCCAAAGACTGTGGGCAGCCTCTCGAAGCTGGGAAGGACAAGGAGATGAATCCTCTCTTAGAGCCTCCAAGAAAAGAACACTGCCCTGCTGACACCTTGATTTTCGCCCATTGAGGCCTATGTTGGAATTCTAACCTATAGAGCTATAAGAAAATAAATTTCTGTTGTTTTAATCCAACAATATTGTGGTAATTTGTTATAACAGCAATAGGAAACTAATGCACTCTATTTGTTATAACTCAAGCCAGACTTGCTCATTTAAACAGTGTATCCTTTCAGACTTGGCCTTTGTGGTGCCTTCTAATTCACGGTGCTCTCAACTATGTGGTAAGCAAGTCGGTCTTATTTTTTCCCATCAGATTCTCAGCTCCCTATGGGGAGGGACTGAGATTCTCAGTCTAGTATCTCTAGTGCCAGCATAGTATCTGTCACATAGTTGATTTCAATAAGTACGGATTAAGTAATTGTATAAAAGCCCAAAGCAGTTCTTCTTTTCAGACATAAAGGGGTCAAATCTGATGTCAACGTTGATATATATATGGCATTATGTTGAAATGAATTACTGTTCACTATAACCAGAGTAACAAGAAATCCCATTCATATGTAGAGAATGGTGAGTCATTCAGACAAGCACCAGAAAAGGCCTGGCTTCCCAAGACAATCTTGGTATAATGTACTCCAGGCCCCTTTTCGTAAAGAGTGTTTATCAATGGGCCTGCTCTAAATGGCACTCCGTATGTGATTCAATTAGCTGGCCCATCCAGAATAGAACTCAGAAACAAAGCTTTGCTAGCTTAAATACATTCCTCATGAAACTACGTTTATTTTTGGAAAGAAATGACCATTCACAATTTTTTCTAGAAAGCTTTGAAGTTGCTTTCTAGAAAAGCTGATAGTGGGTAATTTACAGTATAAATAAGGTAGCCTCCTTCCCATAGTATCTGGGAATAATTATTTTCAACTGTAATTAGAAAGAACTCGGGGAACTGGTGGGGAATGGAGTCTGGAGAAAGCCCTACTGGGAAGGTTCTGTTCTGTTGCTCCTCTCCGATGTCATCATGGTGCTCAGCCAACTCCCCGCTGTTGTTTGAGCATGGGCCAGTGCCCAGAGCTACTGCTGGAATGGCTACTGCCCTCCCGCAAGGAACAGAGCGGCTTGGCCAGGGCACAGGGTCAGACCCAAATCACCCACAACTTAGGACTTTGAGTTAAAGAGTTTATTTCTTCCCTTCTCCCCATACCCTGAGTCCCTCTCATAAGAAATCACCATTTTCCTTCCTGATTCCAGCCCCGCTCCTCAACCATTCTCCTAACCAACTCTGAGGTCATCTCACGAATCCAACTATGGCTTCAATTGTCCTCAGAGTGACCCCCCGAAAGTGTCCCTTTCAGGAGAATTGATTATGGTCAGGAAATTCCAGCAGATGACAACTGTTTTCAGTGACATTTTTCTTTGCTGTAAACTTTAGTGTTAAGACACAGCGTATGCAGTCCAGGTGTACTTTCTCGGTTGCCTTCCTTCCAGCTACTTCCCATCTCTGGGGACAAGACATAATCCTGGAAGGTGGCAGTTCTAAATTTGTCCCCAAGGTTCGAGCGGAGCAATTCCTTCCCTCCATATCAAAACAGTCATCTAGCAGAGACTGTGATGAATCTAATGTGCCCTGGGCAATATATATACAGGTTCATCCAGTCTTAAGCAGTAAACAGGAAATGGATGATAGGATATTACAGTTGGGAAGTTGCCATACAATTTTTTCTCCTTGGCTCATGTTTGAGTGTTTCGGTGACTACAGTTCTCTGATAGAGGCATATCAAAGTCAAGAAATATTTAATAAGTGACTAACATATTTTATATGCTGTAGTTCTGCTTGACCAGGAAAGAAAATGGATAAGCTGGCATTTGAAACATGAAGAAGGGCATTTAGAATGAATTATTACCATTCTATTTTTATTACCTAAGCCATTCTAAATTCTAAACCATTAACTGTGGTGGTCCCCATACTATCCCATCATTGGAAGATCTGTATTGATATCAGATAAGGTGCCCCAGGGCAGGTTCTGGGGCAGAAAAAGCCTAGTGAGCCTCCCAGGCAGCAGGGCTAAGGAGTACTCAGGTACTAAGGTACTTAGTACAGCAGGTACGAAGGAGTCTCAGTATTTCCCAGGTAAGGTTAGCCCTGCCTCATACAATATTGCCACAGACAGGTGAGCCAGCTGCCAAGAACTGGTGAGGAGAAAGGCTCTCGATCAATCCAAGTGAACAAAAGGGTTGTGGCTTAGGGGAAAATCTGACATTAATACTCCATCAAAGAGCCATCATCTCCAGAAGAACAAAGTGATGGATGGGATGGGAAGATGGAATAAAGGTAAATGAGTTATAGAAGGCCCAAAGGAGGAAAATTAATAATAATAATAAATAATAATAATAATAATAATAATGTAAGTTAATTTTATTAAAATGTAGTTTAATAAAAATGCAAAGAAATGTATTTTTTTAAGTTGGTCACAATTGGCCACACCCCCAGAGTCCTAATTCTCAATGGAAATTCTCCAGTGGAAAGTTTAAAAAGCTCTGCCTTCTGGAAACATAGGGAAGTCACACCTAACCTAGCATCCCATGTTTTCATTTTCTTCCTTGAAGGGAAAACTGAATATCACAAGTCATCACAGACATGGAGAAAACATATAATATCTAAATAAATACATGAGCAACAGGAATCAAATTATGTAGAGAAGACAGCTATGCTCCCTCTCTTTCACAGTAAGCACACATAACACCAACCACAGCTAATGAACATACGGGACACATCAGCATCCAGGCATTTTCCAACCCAGCCAAGTGTGTAATTCCTGACAAGAAGGTGGGTTTCGTGGGAATGCACAGAGCGGCTCAACTCCAGCACGATAAAACAGGTCTGTATGCTAAACATCTTCCTAGGTGTTGTTGGTATTTGTTCCTTCTTCAATCCACAGAGCCCAGTGGCTTGGGCCTGCTTTGTTTCCCTGTAGAGGACTTTTCCTAGCTTCCTGAGTGCCCTGCTGGCCTGGCTCCTTCTGAAATGCTATGCTGTCACACACCCTGTTAAGACACCAGCAGGTGTGCTCTGTGGCCTCCTACATCCCATTTAAGATCCCACAGTTTCGGGCAACTCACCTTCCTCAAGTTATTTTAACCTTTTAATCACACCGGGCCAGTTGCCAGTTCTCTGCTGTTTTCTTGGATTTCTGTGCACTGTGCATTTTCCCTGAGATATATCTCTTCTCCCTGCCACAACCCCCCAGCCAGCGCTGCCTAAGAGCATCCAGTGCTCGCTCTTTGAAGGCTTTCCTAGGCCCCTCTCTCATGGTTCTGTCACACTTCATATCTCTATGACAGCTGGAACATTCTGGTACGGACTCTCAGTCATTTGTGTATACAGTTCGCTCCTCTGCGGGAAGCTGGAACCTCAAGTGTCAGAGCAATGTCTTCCCTTTGCATTTTTCACACTATACAGGCATATTTTCCTTTCATATATTAAGTCTCCATATGTTGGCCTTGCATCTCCCTAAGCTTTGATGTCTTTATCTATAAAATGGGGTATGGATTAGTACCAGAAGGAAGAGAATTTAGAAAAGTAAAATGCTTATTACATAGCTTAGCACATAGTAACTATTCATTGCTACTACTATCAATATTATATCAATAGTACCTTACTTATTTAATACTAAAATGGTCTCTTTTCAGTGTTTGGGGCATTTCCCAACTTCCTTATCTAGTGAAGAAAACAATCCTTTCTATAATTTGGTGTTTTAGCTGTCCCTGTGCATCAGCATCTTCTGGGGAGCCTTTAAAATACTGACCCCTGTACCAGAAGGAGAAGGGGAAGAGCAAGAAATAGAAAACTTATTTGAAAACATAGTGAAGGAGAACTTCCCCAATCTGGCACAGGAAATAGACTTCTAGGAATTCCAGGAAGCTCAGAGAGTCCCAAAGAAGTTGGACCCAAGGAGAAACACACCAAGGCACATCATAATTACATTACTCAAGATGAAAGATAAGGAGAGAATCTTAAAAGCAGCAAGAGAAAAGGAGACAGTTACCTAGCAAGGACTTCCCATAACACTATCAGCTGATTTCTCAAAAGAGACCTTCCAGGCAAGAAGGGGCTAGAAAGAAGTATTCAAAGTAATGAAAGGCAAGGACCTACATCCAAGATTACACTATCCAGCAAAGCTATCATTTAGAATGGAAGGGCAGATAAAGTGCTTCCCAACCGAGGTCAAGTTAAAGGAGTTCATCATCACCAAGCCCTTATTATATGAAACGTTAAAGGGACTTATCTAAGAAAAAGAAGAAGATCAAAAACATGAACAGTAAGCCTGGCTGGTGTAGCTCAGTGGATTGAGCGCAGGCTGGGAACCAAGCGGTCCTGGTTCGATTCCCAGTCAGGGCACATGCCTGGGTTGCAGGCCGGGTCCCCGGTGAGGGCCATGTGAGAGGCAACCGCACATTGCTGTTTCTCTCCCTCTCTTTCTCCCTCCCTTCCCCTCTGTCTAAAAATAAATAAATAAATAAAATCTTAAAAAAACAATATGAGCAGTAAAATGACAACAAATTCAAAACTATCAACAACCAAACCTAAAAAAAAATAACAGAAGCAAAGCAAACTAAGCAAACAACTAGAACAGGAACAGAATCACAGAAATGGAGATCACATGGAGGGTTATCAGCGGGAAGGGGGAAGAGGAAAAATGGGGAAAAGCGTACAGGGAATAAGTGGTCGGTACAAAATAGACAAGGGGAGGTTAAGAATAGTATAGGAGATAGAGAAGCTAAAGAACTTGTATGTATAACCCATGGACATGAACTAAGGTGTGGGATGTTTGTGAGAAGGGGAGTAAAGGGGAGAAAATAATCAATAAAATATATATTTTTTAAATAAAAAATATAAAATAAAATACCGAGCCTTGGATTTTACCTTCTGGAAATTCTGCTTCAATTGGTGGGGCCCAGCCATCACTAATTTTTATTCCCCAAGTGTTTCTTATATAGAGCCAAGGGTGAGAATCATCAGAGACTTTACCATTTCTGTCACATGCCCTCCCAGACCTCATTTCTGGGGCAAAGAGCTGCAATATTGGGGGAACCAATCTCCAGAATATCCCACTGTTGATACCCAGATTTGTCCATTTCCTCTTGTTCTCTAAATCCCTCCAAACACCAGAGATGACTAAGCATTTGAATACCTCTTGGTATGCCTGTTTATTTCCATTATAGTAAAGTGCTTGTTCAAGATAACTTACTGCATAAAATGCTAAGTGATAAAAGCACAAAGTAGCGATACCTTGTAGGGAATGATGAGCACCTAAATCCTTCCAACCCTCCATCTCCCATTTCTCCTCTCTAACGCCTTATATGAGGGTGACTAGGTTCCATCAGCAGTGAGCGGCCAGGGCCTAGGAGAGGGCACAAGAGGGGACAGGCTTCCTTGCCTGTGGCAACCAAGCAGAGAAAACATGGACAATTGGGCTATTATAGTAATAAACACCAGTTAATTGCTAATACGGAGATACAAATTCCTATTTCTTACCCTCTAGCCCTTTAAAAACCTTCGTTCATTAATTCTTACTGGGCATTGAATTTCAATGGGAATTCGGCCAAAATAAGAACCGGAGAATTGGCCTCACTCTGTCCAACCTGAGAATGCTAAGTCAGACCCATCCTGCTGACTCAGTTCCCTCTTTGAACTGCAGGACTCATGTAACTTCAGTGTAAGAGTTGAATCCAGCAGTTCTACTGCCAAGATGGAGGGAGAAAAGGCTGATTAAATTTGAGACACGGCGGACAAAGCCAAAAGGCAGAGGGAAATTGCCCTCTGAGGAGAGGGAGGCTGTGTTCTGAAGACGTGGGTTTTCAATGACAGTAAGAGGATAGCTGTGAAGCAATTGCTCTGAGGAAGTCCCCTGTCCCCTTAGGTTAGCTCTAGACTGCTCTGGTGGTTGCTATGGTTCTTCTTATAGACCCAGGAGTGTGACTTAAAAATTTGCATGAACAGGCCAGGAAATGTTGAGGTGCTGCTGAGGACTGGCTCCATTCACCCTGAGCTTGAGTTCTGGCTTAGGTAGAGGCCATGGCACAGCCCCCTCGTGAGGCACACACACTCCAGATCAGACTTTGAGCTGTTCCCCCAACACCAAAATTTCCTGGACTAAATCCAGACGCGTTTCAGCTCAGAAGTTTAGTAGTTTGGGACCTCGAACACAGTTTTAACAGGTCAGGAAACTAATGCCTAGAGAGGCTAAGTGAATTGCCCAGATTATATATCGTGCCCGTGGCAGAGACAGGACTAGTACCCGAACCTCCTAACAGCCAGGGATCTGCTCACTCCCATCTCTGAGCTGGAGATGATCAGATTAGCATGAGAATAACCTAACAGGCTGGGAAGGAGACTATCTCTGTGCCGCAATCCCCTGGGCTTTCAATTTTGAGTGAGATACTTGAAAATTCTGTCTAGGCACTAATTACACAAAATGGAAGAGCACGTGAAGACATCAAGCCAGCCAGGAAGAACATTCCTCACGTATGAAGTCCCTGGTCCTCAAGGCAAACTGCCTATGGCCTCAAGGCTCTTGCGTTGATAGGGCTCTCCAAGGCTTCCAGTGGCAGTCGAGAAAATGTGAAGAATCTGCAGAACATTCTGCAGCTTTACTCAGCTCTTCCAACTCAAATATTTGTTTTATATCAGGAAATGGCTCAGGGGATAGGCACAATCTCACTAAGTGCATGATCATGGCACCACGTGGCCAGCGAAGTGACCCAGCCTGATTCAGGATTTCTCCAGTCTTAGCCACTCCTCTAATCAACAGCTTTCAACAACAGGTCCTGAGTCAGTGCCAGTTCCTGGGCTAAGAATCCAACCTCCCTATTTATTACCTTTGTCTCTGGAGCCTAGAGCAGTACAGCGCCCCCTGCTGGTGACAGTATCCTGCCTCTCTTTTGCTGGGTTTATGAGCCTGGAATGCCATACCCAATAGTGATTCAAAGACCTTCCTTCCCTATTTTACAAGAAGCCTCTCTCTGCCTAAAATGCCCAGTGCCTGGTGCTGCCATGTCTTTCCTGCTCCCCTCTGCCTTCCTCTCAAAGGGAGAAGGAAATTCCTTTGGGAGTGGTTGGGAGTGGATTATGAAATCCTTCCTTCATATTCTAGGTGCCACTGGGACAGATGAATTTCTGTCTGGAGGCAGGTGATGCTCCCGTGAGCTTGACGCCATCACCTCTGAGCACTCCAGAGTCTGTGGCCAGGACACACATCATACAGCTGAGACATTGGAGGGTTTGCCAACTGTCTCATCAGATGGAATGCAAACAAACAGAGAGGAAAGCCCTGCTTGCTTATAATACTCTGCTCTTCCAGCACCAGCCCAGGTTTGCCAGCAGGAGAGCCCCCCTCAAACCATCAGGGCTCCCAGCGCCTGTCTTCTGGGAGGGAGGTCTTTCCTCATAAGGGGCCATCCCACCAAGGGGCTCAGGACATCTGGGTTACCCTTTCTGCTCAGCAAGTTGTGAGCACAGAAAATTTGTGTGTGCTTTTTGGGTAAAAACATAGACTATCAGCCGAAAGACAGAGAGAGACATGCAAAACCCCAGCACCAGAAATAAGGAAATCAGATTTGAGATCCTTGCTTGCTGAACACATAACACTCATTCCCCAGCCTCTCACTCATGACTAATTCCTCAGGGGGAAAAAAGGCCTTTCATTTCACAGAGGAAGATAAGACTTAGCCCATATGCCTTTGATGAAAAAACATGACTCTCCAACATATCTAAATTAGAAGTCGCTGATTTTAAACCCTTTTCTCAGATTGATAAAGAAAAGGGATTATGCAGGAGCTGGTCTTAAACTCTGGCTACTTCAGAATTTTGCCTAGAGTTTACCCTTCCTGTATTAAACAAATCAATTTACCCCACTGGTGTGGGTAGACGTCCTCCGCTCCTCTGGGAATCCTCTATCACCCTCTTAGCTGTGCCCCAGCGTTTTCAACGCTAAGCCACCAGGTTGTTTATTAACCTGACATTCCAGTAATACCGACCAAATACTAACGAACTTTACAGAGTCACATAGTCAGTGAGCCAGAACTTGAGTTCAACACCCTTATTTTACAGATAAGGAAGTTAATGCTGCTGGCGTGAGTGAGAGGCCCACGGAGCTGAGACTTCTATGGCGGCTTTTGCTCAGGGGGTCAGGCCCAGGTTTCACAACTCTTTCTCTGGTTCTCTCAATGACCAACAACAAAATGACATCTCCATGTACTGCTCCATCTCAGGCTTCTGGCTTTGATGCAGGAATGGCTAAAATGTTTCCTTTCAAGCTTTCTGTGTCATGGAAACTGTACTTGACTAGTTAGAACCCAACTGTCTGGAAGTCCCAAATCTCTGGGATTCATTAGACATAGAGAAGCATTTTCTTCCCATAGAGCAAAAGAACTGGAATGCTAAAGATGAATCACACACTGAAGCCTGAAGCATGACATTCAATTAAGGCAACCTTCTTTCATTCTTAGAGAATGAAGACCTCGGAGGGCAGGTTTCAATCTAGACCCGATTCCTTTCCTTGGGTCCTGAATGGAGAACCTTGGTACAAGGGTTTGCTTGTGGGCTGTGTTTCAGGAAGTTTGCATTGCATTTGTTGATGGTTCTGGAGGAGGAGACTAGAGGGCACACACAGACATATGAACACATATGCACACGTTTGTGGTTGCCGTGAACCCTGCTGTTTATTCTCACTGGCTGGCTCAGCAGAAAATTTGGCTGAGTTGCAAGACTATATTTTGAAGGTAGGTGTTATAAAGGGCAAATAACACTTTTCAGTTTCAGAAAAACACCAGCAAAGGGAGAATCAAGGGAAGAGGAAAGAAAATATTTTTTTCTAATAATAAACTTAAAAGTCAGCGTTAGACTTCACCTATTAACCTTGATGACATGACTTCACCCTGTTCTTTCTCAATGCCTAGCGCCCGAAGTGAACCCTTGCCAGCCCTGCGAGGCACACCCTCAGCTGGGCGGAACTTCTTGTTTACCTACGTGCTCCGAACATGACGTGACTGACCAAGCATGATTGGGTCAAATCTCCAACCTGAAAGTCATGGCAATACCAGGAGTGTTTAAAAAAACCTAATTTAGGAGAGGTTCAGAACTTCTTGGGATAACTGCTTGCTTCAAATGACATGCGATCAGTAGAAGGCAGCTTTGGAGAATGGGAGTAATTCAGGAGGTAGCCAGGGACCCTTAGATCTGGAAGAAAGAAGAACTAAAGTTAATGCTTTCCTGAAAATTTCAAATATTTCCTTAGGTTTTAATGCAGTTTAAGCCAAAGGGTGTAACGATGGACATCGTCAGAGAATGGCTTGTTGAATTAATGCTCTGGCGGCCAATTTAAGAAAATAACAGTGAATTCACAAGCTACAGAATTACAGATGGAATTAGATTGGTTATTCTGACTTAAGAAAACAAATTTTGAGAGAGAAAGTATTTTGTTTATTGTGACAAAGAGTTGTATAAATTGGGCCAATAATGAAAAATTTACAGAAAGATGATACTTTAAAAAAAGAGTTCAAGATCCTCAATCTATGTTTCACAAGCCCCAGGGTTGTTTCAATGTTGTCAATGGGCTTAAAGAACTTGTTTTAAAAATTCTTAAAATAACATTAAATCCTTTAAACTTTTTCAGTAAGATATTGTGGTGCCTTTGCAGAAAAGAGGAAAAGGGTGATTACAACATCAAAACAATTACGCGATGGTGGAACTCTCAAAAGTATGGTCATTGCTGAACTGGGTTTTGAACTTCCAACTCAGAACAGACTTGGGTTTTCTATATCACTTTGGTGGCTCCAAAGAGTGGGGTTCCCTCCATGGGGGTCATAGAGATTAGAGATATTTAGTCCCTCAAGTCACGTTAAGTTTGGCTACTCTTCAGAAAGCAAAAGGTCACATTTATTGTAATCCCTGTGAAATAATGACACTTGGTTATTAAACTCATTTTCTTTTAACCAGATGTCCCCCAAATGTTTTAAAAGCACAAGTAGGTTAATGAATGAAACAATTAGGACCCAGTACGTGATATTTCTAAACTTGGATTTTTCTTTTTCAAGAAATAAGAATGTGCCCTGGCTGGTGTAGCTCAGTGGATTGAGTATGGGCTGCGAACCAAAGGGTCGCTTGTTCGATTCCCAGTCAGAGCACATGCCTGGGTTGCCGACCAGGTCCCCAGTAGGGGGCTATGTGAGAGGCAATCACACATTGATGTTTCTCTTCCTCTCTTTCTCCCTCCCTTCCCCTCTCTCTAGAAATAAATAAATAAAATATTTCTTTAAAAAAGAAAGAAGAATATTGTTTACCTTCCAGGGAACTGAGACTGTAGTGAGAATCAGATTACAAGGAAATGGCTAAGCGTAAACATAACTCCCATTTTAGAGGTGAGGAAGCCAGACCTAACCAGGGCCCCAAAAGAGCTTAGCAAAGAATAGATCCCAAATGCATGGGGCATGGCAAGGAAATTGGAATGAAGTTTTGGTAAAACTATCTGGATTTTATCCCTATATTTCTTCATCTATTCAATTCGGTCTATTAAAAATGAGCTCCGTGTTAAATTTCCTTCATAAAGAAGCTGATGAGAGATAACCAGTTTTTAATTTACAAAGCTATCTTTTTTATCTATATAACTGGAAACCTTGTTAAATTTGGGATGTTGTTTGTCTGGGGTGAGAAGATTGGGAAGCATTAGACAAAGCAGGGCTTCACTTGCACCTGCTAGAAGACTGCCTTCTGCTGTTATCATTTTTTACATCTTCCTTAAGACAGATACACTCGGGCCCCGTGGCTGGGAAGTGGGGAAGACAGTGCAGAGAGTGTAGATGGAGGGGAGATACCCACGGGCATGCTGGCTGTGTCTCAGCCTGGCTTCCCTGGAAGGCACGGCCTGCTGAAAGAGCATTGTCTACTACTCCAAAGAGAAGAGCGAAAGGACAGGGCAGAGAGGCAGGAAAGAGGGAAGGTCAATAAGAGGGTGCCCAGCTGAGCTGGCCCCTGCTTCTTGTCAAGATCAACTGGTTATGCGTATTTAATCTGGAAGGGCCATTTTTTTCTTAGTTTTATTTTATTTTGACGACTAATTAAATTTTATTGTTATTTTTATTAAAGTATAGTTGGCATACAATATTATATTAATTTCAGGGGTACAATATAGGGATTCAAATTTATATACCTTATCATGTGATCACCATACTCAGTCTAATAACCACCTGTCACCATGCAAAGTTATTACAATATTATTGACTGTATTCCCTGTACTATGCACTACATCTCCATGGCTTCCTTTTTTATTACTGGAAGTTTGTACCTCTTACTCTCCTTCACCTTTTCACCCATCCCCCACACTCTTTCCCTCTGGCAACCATCAGTTCTTTTTTTTTTTTTTTTGATTCCACATATAAATGAAATCTTCCTTTGTCTGACTTATTTCATTCAGCATAATATCCTTTAGGTCCACTCATGTTGTCACAAATGGTAAGATTTTGTTCTTTTTTCTGGATGAGTAATACATGTATTTCATTGTGTATGTGCACCACCACTTTTTTATCCACTTATCTATTGATGGGCACATAGGTTTCTTGCATTTCTTGGCTATTGTGAATTATGCTGAAATGAATATAGGGGTGAATTTATCTCTTTGAATTAGCATTTTCATTTTCTTTAGGTAAATACCCAAAAGTGGAACTGCTAGCTCTATTTTTAATATTTTGAGGAACCTCCATATTGCTTTCCACAGTGGCTGCACCAATTCCAATCCCAGCAACAGTGCATGAGGGTTCCCTTTTCTTCACATGCTCAGGAGCACTTGTTTGTTGATTTATTAATGACAAACATTCTGACAGGCATGAGGGGACATCTCTGTGATTTTACTTTACATTTCCCTGATGATTAATGACATTGAACATCTTTTCATATGTCTGTTTGCCATATGTATATCTTTGTAGAGGCATATATTTAGGTCCTCTGCCCATTTTTTAATTGGATTTTTTATGTTAGTTGTGTGAATTCCTAATATATTTTGGATATTAACCCTGTATTGGATACATCATTTGCAAATATGTTCTCTCATTCAGCAGGTTGTCTTTTAGTTTCGTCGATGCAGATGTTCTTCAGTTTGATGTAGTCCCATTTGTTTATTTTTGGTTTTGTTGCCCTTGCCCTAGAAGACAGGCCCCAAAAAGATACCGTTAAGATAGATGTCAACAAGTTTACTGCCTATGCTTTCTTCTGGGAATTTTATGGTGTCAGGTCTTACATTTAAGTTTTTTATCTATTTTGAACTTATTTCTATATGTTGTCAAAGAGTGGTCCCATGTCTTTTTCTTTTCTTTTTTCTTTTTTTTTTTTTTGACATGAATCTGTCCAGTTTTCCAACACCACTTATAGAAGAGACTGTCATTTCTCCATTGTATATTCTTGCCTCCCTTGTTGTAAATTAATTGACCATATAAGTGAGGGTTTATTTCTGAGCTCTCTACTCTGTTCTATTGATCTATGTGTCTGTTTTGGTGCCAGTACCATACTGTTTTGATTATTACAGCTTTGTAGTATAATTTGAAATCTGGGAGCATGATACTCCCTTCTTTGTTTTTTCTCAAGATTGCTTTAGCTATGCATGGTCTTTTGTGGTTCCATATATATTTTAAGATGATCTGTTCTAGTTCTAAAAAGAATGCCGTTGGTATTTTGATAGGGATTGCATTAAATCTGTAGATTGCTTTGGATAGTATGTACAGTTTAATGATATTTATTCTTCCAATTTATGTGCATGGTGTATCCTTCCATTTATTTGTGTTCTCTTCAATTTCTTTAATGTCTTATAGTTTTCAGTGTACAGGTCTTTTGCCTCTTTGGTTAAATTTATTCCTAGGTATTTTATTCTTTTTGATGCAATTGTTAATTAGATTGTTTTCTTAATTCCTCCTTCTGATCATTTTTATTAGCATTTAGAAGTATAAAGAGACTTCTTTATATTAATTTTGTATACTGCAACTTTACTGAATTCATTTATCAGCTCTAACAGTTTTTTGGTAGAGTCTTTAGGGTTCTCTACGTCATCTGAAAACTGGGGTAGTTTTATAGTAGTGTTTGTGATGGGAAAAGTGGCAAAGGTCTTAGAGGTGTGAGAAGGAGAGAACCTTATGAGTAGCGTCTTATACAAACCTCTACCTAGATTTGACAAACCTCTACCTAGATCTGTGCTGGAAATGGCATTTTTAGCCACTGAGTATGGTACATACAGGGGATTTGACATCGTGGCTGGTTGCTTATTGTTTCCCCAATACCCATTTTCTTCTTCTCAGTAACAGATCCCCAGTTCATAACTGTGCACATGGCTGCTCAGGATAAAGGCCTTATGTGTTTCCTAGCCTCCCTTGCAGATAGCTTTGTCCATGTGACTAGTTCTGATCAGAGGGATACTAGTGGAACTGGTGTGTGCAGCTTCTGGTAACTGTCCTTAAATAGAAGGCCCATTTTTTTGTCCTTTCCTTTCTCTTAGTGGCTGGAATTCAGATGTAATGGATGGTACTTCTGTAGCCATTTTGGACCATGTGAGGACCTTGAGCATGGAAGCTGCATGTAGCAAAGCAAAAATCACAAACTATCTCTGAACTGATTGCCTTTAAATTTTTACAACAGAAAAACCTAAACATTTGTTTCCCTTAAGCCACTGTTATTTTGGGTTTTCTGTTCTTTCAGCCAAACTTAATTCTAAATGATAGAGCATCCAAAGCAAGTAGGATACAAATGGAAGAGAAGCATATGTGTCCATCTTAAAAAAATGGCTTTGTCTTGCCTATGTCCTCCTACCCCTGCCTTCTCGTAACACCTTTGACTAGCCTGCCTTGTGATAGCAATAGTAATAGCTTCCTATTGAGCATCTTCTCTGAGTCAGGCACTTTTAGGCACTCTTCATCTGCTATCTTAAAGAATCTCTTTAAAGCCTCTACGGAGTAGGTATGATTATGGCCACTTCCCCTAACTGGTTGTCCTGCTCCCAACCTTGTTCCATTTTGTAAATAGTGGCCTCGTTGATTTTTTTTCCCACCTAGCTCTTCTCATAGCCCTTCTGCTTGGAGTCTTTCCATGGTATTTTAGTTATCTACTGCTATATAACAAATCACCCCAAAATGTCATGGCTTACAAAACAATACTAATTTCTGCTTCTGTTGATTGAATTCTGGGAAGGACTCATCCTGGCACCTCTCCTTTGGAATGCCTCATGTGGTTGCAGTCTTAAGTTGGCTGGGGCTGCAGTATCGAAAGACTTAATAGGGTTCTCCAGTCTGCACCTAACACGGCCCATTCATGTGTCAGGGAAGCAAGCAGCAGCTGTAGGCAGGAAGGGGGATGCTTAGCCTTTCTCTACATGGGCTTCTCTGCAAGGCTGCTGAGTGTCCTCTGCGCGTGGTTTTCCCAGATGGAGGAATCCAAGGTGCCTGGATGGAAGCCACATTGCCCTCTGTGCCCTAGCCTTGGAAGACTCACCCATCACCTGCACCATATTTTAGTGCTGGAGGAAGCTGCAAGTATCTGCCTGGGTTCCAGGGGAAAGGATATAGATCCCACCTCTCTGTGAAGTAGTGGTAATTGTCACCTGTGAGTGGGGTGTACAGTTGACCCTTGAACAACACAGGGATTTATGGATGCCCAGCCAGTATAGTTGAAAATCCATGTAACTTTCTACTTTACAGTTGGCCCTTCACATCCTCATATTCAATCAATTGCAGATCGAAAATAGTACTTTTTTTTTTATCCCCGAATGGGAAACCATGGTTGCGAATGCGAAAATATTGTTTTCCATCAAGGTTGGTTGAATCCAAGAATGCAAAACCTGAAGATACAAAAGGTCAACTGTATTTATTGAAAAAACTCTGTGTAGGTGTGAACTTGCACAGTTCAAACCTGTGTTTTCAAGGGTCAACAGTATATTGGTATGCTCATTTTGGGGAAACACAAAGCCAGCATCTTCAGCCATAGAACTATCCTACCCCGACACAAGACATTCCATAGCCAGAGCCCATGCCAGTTACTATTGCTTTCTGCCATTTCTGCCTTTGCTCAACTGTGAGAACTGTCCCCACACCCCTGAGCCTCTGGCAGTGGAGTGTCAATTATCAGTGACAATAAAACAAACACAAAAAAGCAATTGGTTTTGAACTTCTAACATATTATGTAATTTGCTCTTTCTGAGAAGGTAGATACTGCTTGTGTCCGAGAAATCCCTGAGCAACATGCCCGGAGACCCCACACCCCAGCCACGCCTCTCACTGCGAGATGGGCCGCGCACAGCCACTTCTCTGACCAGAGCCTCTGACCAGCCACTCAGTGTCACAGAAAGATGGGGTCTGGGCTAACCCCACTACCCAAAGTTCTGGAGCACTTACTCTGGGGTCCCCCACAACTTCCTATGTCAGCCAAGGCATGGATTTTGATGGAAACAGCTCTCCCAAACATTGAGGTACCACAGTGAGGAAAATACTGGCTGCAGCAAAGATAGCATTTCTGCATTTCTATTGAGATGGATGTGTGGGTTTTCAAGGCAAGTGTCAGGTGTGTCTCTGCACAGGGATGTCTGTGTGTGCAGAGGAATGTTTCTGTACCAGGAGAAGACCAGCTTTGGGGGAGCTGCCGGCTATAAAGTTCAGAAAGCAAAGTCCGAGAAAAATCTAGGGAGCAGCACATGGTCCTTTGCTGGGTCCTGACTCACTGGGAGACTTCAGCCACGCCTCCCTCCCTGGGCCTCAGTCTCTCCAGCTGGGAGCCTGAGATCACAATACTTGGCATATTCCTTCCACCCAGGGGTGTTGTGCAGGAGATGAGTGCAGAGTGCATGGAGTTCCTCTGATAAAAGGTGCACCCTGAGGACAAAGTGTTATTGTCACATATTACACAATGCAGCTAAATATAAGAGTGTGCCATTCTGCTGGAGAGCAGAATGTCTCTTTAGCATTTGCCTGGGAAGAACAAGTGGCCCAGTGGCAGGAGAGGGTGCTGCAGAAAAGAGCTGGTGTGCAGCAGCCTGCCTGAGAACAGGGTGTGGGAGAGAAAGGCCCTCAGTCTGGGTGCCTGGTGACAGTGAGAGTCATGAGCCAGCCAGGCCGGAGTCTAGCTGTGAAACCTACATGCCCACAAGCACAAACACCAAAGACAGGAACAGAGAAAGGAGATCAGACATCGCAGAGCACATTGCATCCTCCGAGCTCAGTGGCACAGCAAAGCTCGCGGTGGCAGAGACGACGCTGGTGGTGCCGCAGCCTGCAGGGGTGCACCTCAAGGGTTCTGTGGGTTCTGACGTCCTCGTTGTACTGTGGCTGTTTTTCATGTCCAAGACTGAGCGGTGAGAACCAAGCATTCTCTCCCTCTTACGCTTTGTTTGTCCCCAAACCACTTTCCCAAAGTGCCACATTCTTCCACTTAATGCAAGCGGGTGTCACTCACAGCCCAAGCTCTGCTTGTTCCCTCTTCTGACTGGTAGCTGATTATATAGGTGTTTGGAGGTGTCAGGTCTGAAGTGTTAAAAATAAATCCAGGCTTTCAATCCTGGGATTTCTCATTTTTGTGCTTATAAATGGGTCCCACTGCAGTTTCTCAACAATGACTAACAAGCTCTAATCCCAGCGTTTCGGCGGAACCTGGTGCTGCAGGAGCAGACTGGAAGCAGATGCCTTCTCAGAACTGCCTGTTTGCACAGCTGGTCACATTTCCACTCTATCATAGCCTCCCTGAAGGGACACCCCAGGTAGGGATGAAAAAAGCACACAAAGTGGGGAGAGCCTCCTGGTGGAGGGCCATCTCATCCAGCAGGCAGTGGGCCCAGAGAGAGGCTGGGACACCCTAGCAGGTGTGAGGCGGCCTCCCCTCACAGAAAGGGAGAAACGAGTCAAGGTCAAAGTGTGGAGGGCAGGACTTGGAAACTGCCTGCAGCAGCTTCCTGTCCCCGGCGAAATGTTCCCACCACAAGCCTGAGGTTTTGATTGGTATTAAACAAAATACAGTAGCACTGCCCTCTTATCTGAGGTTTCACTTTCCATGGTTTTATTTACCCACTGTTAACCATGGTCCAAAAATATTAAATAGAAAATTCCAAAAATAAACAAATCGTAAGTTCTAAATTGCATGCCGCTCTCAATAGCATGATGAAATCTCACGCCACCCTGCTCTGTCCCATCTGGGACAAGAATCCTCCCTTTGTTCCATGTCCCCGTGCTGCTTATGCTCCCCACCTGGGGAGTCACTTGGTAGCCACCTGGGTTATCGGATCCGCTGTGGTGGCGGTGTAGTACTCATGTTCCAGGGACCCTTATTTTAATTAATGGCCCCAGAGGCGAGAGTAGTGATGCTGGCAATTGAGATATTCCACAAAAAGGTCATCAAGTGCTTCCTTTAAGTGAAAAGGTGTGCGTGTATAGGAAACAGATGGCATATTTGCGTTTGGTAACATCCGTGGGTGTAGGCATCCGCTGAAAGTCTTGGAACATCCCCCGCCCCCCCAGGTAAGGGGAGCACGGCATACCTTGCATGCTGGCTTAGCTTTCTTCAGTATTGTGCTTGTGATGTCAGAAGCTGTTTGGGGCCATGAAACAAAACTTTCAGGGCTTGGCCAGTGTGTTTAGGCAAGGTTATGTGGGTCAGCTTTAATGAACTTCTAAAAGAGAAGAGAGAGGAAGACCTCAGTTCTCAGTAGAAGTAAGGTGACATTGGTGGCTGGTACTCAGCTCCCCAGCCCTTCTGTTGTCCCAATTGCCTGGTCCGCTCATGCCTCCCAGATAGAAGGATAGAAGGGGTGACCAGAAGCAGCAGCAGGGTCCGAATTAGGGACCTGGGATCCCCACACTCAGAGGATAGGCTGACTGGAACGTCCATGGAGTCCTGCTCCCTCCTTGTCAGCCACCTCCCTAGGCTGTCGGTGCCATGAGGAAGGCTGTTTGCCTCGTGCTGTGTCCACGGGGCCAAGAACTGGGCCCAAACAGAGGGCTCAGTAAATATTTGCTGAAAGAATAAATGAATCTGGCATTCTTCTAGTGGTTTCTTTCATCCCTGCCCATGGGCCCTCAAGACCCCCATCCACCTACTCCAGAATCCACCCCAGCTCCCTGTGCTCACTGTGACTCTCTTCTCTGCTTAACATTTTTGCTACCTCTGTCGCATTTCTAATGAACCATTGGTGTCTAGCCAGTAGAATCAGCCGTCCCATAACATGCTCAAGATAACCCCACTTAACAAGGGCAAAAATTGCTTAAGTAACATGTAAATGTAGCTTTTCTTCTCTTTCCTCTGTCCCCCCACCATTTGAAAACTTTTATCAGGGAAATTTCCAAACATACAAGAAACCAGAAAGACTAGGGTAACCGGACCTCCACTGCCAGCACCGCAGACTCAGCCCCCAGTTTCAACAATTACCAACATTTTACCAGTCCCCTTTCCTCTCTCCTCACTTCTTTGATTTGGAGAGGATTTTGATCCTCTGACTTTCTGCATGCAGTTAAAGGGCCCTTCCCACCTTCAACACCACAATTAGGCCGCTAGCCCTGTGAGGACAGGACACACCCTAGTTCAGGTGTGTTCTGCCTCAAACTTCATGCTGTTCTACTTCTGTGCTGAGAGCTGTTGGAATGATTCGGCTTTTACTGAGTTAAGTGCTGTTATTTAGAATCCAATCTGCCTCACTTTAGATGAGTTATAGACTCTATATTTTTTTCTCCTTTTCCTTTTTCTTTCTTAGGCTAAAAGTCAGAGTTGCCGGACCCCACCCCCCCAATGTCCCCGCCCCCATCCCACAGTGCACTTCCTTCCCTTCTTCCTGGGTCTCTACCCAGACCCTGAAGCATTTCACTAGCAACACGTCACCAGTCCAGGAGACACTCTGAAAACTGACAGCAATAATGAAATAGCCTAGGTTGGGGGCACCTCTTCCCTGTCTGAGCCTCCTGTCCTGAGACAGATCTGCTGGGCTGGTCACCAGCGCTCTCCGCCCCTTCGTGTCTGGAGAGACAGAGACAGATGGAGGGACATATCAGGGCACGATGGTTGTTCCTATGTGTGGGCCTTGCTTACACATATGAAATTGACATTAGTCTTTGTGTCAACAATTTAAAACTTGTCACATATATTTCTTTCTTATTTATAACATGGTAAACAAGCCCAGCCCTGGGACACCCTGTTTCGGCTGTTTTTCCCTTAGGCGGAGAGCAAGTGTGGATTGCTTCCTTGCTAGCACACCTTGAAGTGTGCACGGCACTGTTTGGGGGTAGCGCGTGTGCCCTTCCCTACAGCTGACCGGATACAGGGAGTTTGATGCCTCACCTCCTTAAGTGAGAACTACGTCATCCCACCAGTCGGCTCTCAACGCAGAGACAATGCCCGCTGTCCGGCGCGTTTGTCTCAGCGCAATAGGCACATCTGCCGGTTGGGCTACGGCATTCGTGTTCCCTTTTAACTACCCCACTCAGCCGGGCACCCGCCGGTGTCCTGCTGTGCTCAGACCTTCCCCACCCTCGCAGCCCCTTAAATGGAAACCGTGACAGGCACGCAGCCAGTGGCTGGGGCCAGCGGACACAGGGTGCCAGTGGGCTGAGTCGGCCTTGTCCTCCCCCTGGTCCTCCCTTTAGTGACCCCCATTTACTTTTAAGATCGCCTCCCGCCTGCTGCCTGGAGGCTTCTGGTGGAGACGCCCAGCTAGGCCCAGCCCTCAGCCCCCACCCGTGCCCGTCTCTTCCCTGGGCTCCCTCACCTGCACCTGCGCATGCAGTTAGCGCCCCCGGTCCTTGGGGAATGCTCAGCCAGAGGGCTCCCAGAGGACTCGAGTGTGTGTGCTGAGTTGCCATGTTCGCTTACGAACCTGCCCCGTACCCTGCCTTTCTTCATTACAACAGCGATGTTTTTGAGTGCTCACCATAAGCCGGACACTCTATTTGTAGTAGCTGAGGGATGGGGTGAGATGGGGACCGGTAGTGTACGGCGAAGGGCTGGGTGAAGGCGGTACTGGCAACAAGGTGGGCACAGAGTCAGTTCCCGTTCTGCTGCTACCTCTGGGCCCTGCGACCCCCCCTTCAGCGCTCTCGGCCCCTGTCCCTCCACATCAGGACGGGGCTGCTCCTCCATGCACACCTGCCCGGGTTCTCCTGACACAGACAGAGAAGGTCTTTGCAAAAATTTAATCCTCTATTTAAATGTGATCTCTAGTGAATGAAATTTTCTGGGGGACAAGTTTACTAGCTTTTCCTATAACTCCCCCCTTCTTTGCTAAGCCATTTTTTCTTTGAATGGTAGGGAAAAAACCCGTGTGCTGTTTCCTCTTCCACTTCTCTCTAGTTAGGATTGAAAAAAAGTCAGCGTCATTTTCTGAATTCCTCACAACTGAACATTACGTGTAGAAAATTCACAATTCAGAGTTAAAATTAATGGACAAACCAATTTTTTTAACCTAATGGCTGCACACACATTCCAAAAAGCTTCATATTTCTGTCTTCAAGTCACTGTGAACCCTCCATCCCGCCTGAGCTTTCTCACCAGTGTCTGAGAATGTCTCTGGGTAAGCGCCTCCAAATCCGCGTGAAACCCTCGCTGTAATTAACACCATTACAGCTTCCCAACAAGGGTAAATGAGATAAACTACATTTACACCAGGAAGGAAGAAAATTGATTTTTCTTAATTGAAAAAAAGAAAGCCTTGCAAGAGCAACAATGTAATACTCATCATTTTAGGGATCGTGGAAAATCCTGAATCAAGAGGTGGTAAGGTCACGATCCTTGAAAGGTTCTAAATAACTCCAGAAATCCTGACAGCAGCATTTCAGAAAAGACCCAGAGGCAGGACATTCCCTAAGAAATGGAAAGTGACAGGCGTCTGAAAACGGGGATGACGTCACAGTCAGAAAGTGGTTTCACCTTGGTGATTCCTGTGGAGATACAGGACCTGGCCTGTCTTTCAGCCGGTTCAAAGACTTTCAGTCACTGTGTTGTTCGACTGCTGAGCAGAGTACATCCAGCATCTTACTTCCTAGAACCAGATTTTGTGGGGGGCAGGGAGGGGTAGAAGGGAAGAGATCCAGGACTTAATGATTTTAACTAAAATATAAAATATGAATTAACACAAAATGGACCACAGTTAGTAATGATCAGGGGTAAATGCAAGTAGTGTGCTGCGACCAAACAGTGCCAGCTGATGGGGAGGTGGCTGGAAACACACCGGTAGGGATGTGGGAAAGGGGACTGGATGTCTCAATGTTCCCACGCGGCAAAACCTGCGAACCGTACCGTGTTATTGTGGGAAATACCCCACCATGATTCTAGAATGTGTTTTAAAAAATCATATGTGAGAAAAAAGAGAAATAGTGGTTTTGTTATGCTTCCCTGTTAAACTCTTACAAAACTGCATGCCATCTTGATTGTTATACTTTTGAAAAGATAGGGAAAAACATGAGACAATACAGCAGAGTGACACAGATAAAAAGAGAGTGCAGATGAAAAACGCGTCCCAGCAAGGAAGGTTAAAGAATCAGGACCATTTAATGTAACGAGGAAAGACCAAATTGCGAAATGCCATTGTTTTCAAACACGTGACAGGTCTTTGGCAGGAGGATGCTGATCATATGTTTCCTGAGTACATGGAGGCCAGGACAAAAAAATGTACATGGAAGTAAGAACAATAAGTAAAGCCTCTGATGGCTTCCTGTTGCCTGCAGGCGCAGGCAAAGCTCCTGCGTAGTGCACGCAGGCCCCACTGCGGTCAGCAGGCGCCCTGCTGCAAACCCACGCCAGGCGCTGCCGCTGCCTCCTGCGTGTGTCTTCCACACACGTCCTCAGTGGAATCAGACGACTGCCTGTTGTGGGGTAGCAGCCATTCTACCATTCTGTTACACTGACCGTCCACCGGTGTGTTAGCCCACCCACGGCCTTCTGTCCCGAAGTTTTATTTAGAACATGTTGTCCTGGGGGTCTTCCTCGGAGGGTGGGGATGGAGAGTTTCGAAATTTACGAACATGTCTGCTTGGCCTGGGCAGGCTGCCAGGGTGAACTTCACACAGACCTGCAGGCAAGACAGCGCCCGTGGACAGCCCCTCCTCCACCAAGCGCTTCAGGAAAGCCTATTTCCCAGAAGCCGAATTGCGCGCGTCGCGTCCCGTGTGGCTGGAAGGGAGTGTGAGAAACCAGGCGGGCCCGCGGCTCTGTGTGGGCGGACACGGCTTGCCCACAGCGGGGCGCGGGGCGCTTCTCCTTTGCTGCTCAACGGCCCTGTGCTCCTCTTACGCAGCCTCTCTTCTTTCTGTTTGTTTCCAAGTCACGTTCTTCTCCACAGCAAGGTCTGGCTGTGTTCACTTGGAGATATGTCAGGACCCCACAGCTTCTCACTGCACCTCCTACCTCTTTGCCAAAATAATGCAAATTAAGTATAACCCCAATCTGGTTGGGGTTGCTTGTGACTGAAAAGTAATTGGGTTGTAATATGCTAATCTGTATGGTAATATTTGTCACCCTAAAATAGCAAGAACTGAAAATGCTAATGGAAACTCATCTTCTAACAAGGACTAAGAGCAGAGAGGAGGAGGAGGAGAAGGCAGGGAGTCAAATGGGGCAGGGACAGCTGATAGTGTCTTGCGGTTGTTCAATGCCAAGCAGATTCACACAGGATTCGGAAATGGGAGAAAAGCCGCAGGGCCGTGGGGATGTCTGACATGCCTTTATTCTGGGGCCGCGCGATCCACGCAGGCTGGAAGCGGAGAGCCTCACTGCAGGAAGTCACGACTCCCCTATATACCGAGTGCACACAAAGCTGGCTGGGTGCCAGGACTGACCTTCCGTTACATAACAGAGCTTCGTTCTAGGCATGCAGGCCCTACTCAAGGTTACATGAACACTGCTAAGATATGTTTACCCCGGACAGACGCGTGAGGGACCCTGACTGACTCCATCGTCCCCACAGAGAGGACACTGGCTTTTGGAAAACAGTGAGGGTTTTTGTTTGTTTCTTTGTATTTTACTTTCCAAATTTTCTGGGATGACTATGTGTTACTATTATGGGCAGACAAAATGAAGTAAAATATGGAAAGAAAAAATGATGACGAACTCAGGACAGAAGAGGGTGACAGGAAGGCAAAGACAGGCCTTGCAGAGCCCCTCCGGCGAGCAGAGCTGTGGGGCCAGCTCCCCAGGACAGGGGGTGCCGGCCGTGGGGCAGTCCCACGTGGGTGTCCAGTGAAGTCGCAGTCAGCCCCTAGGTGGTTGAGAGAACCGTGTTCTAACCTGCGCCATCTCCTGTTTCTCCCAATCCCCCCAACTCCCACCTCCAGTGATCACCAGCCTGTCCTCTGTTTCTACGAGACTAGTTTTTTTAGATTCCACATAAGTGAGATCATGCAATATTTGCCTTTGACTTATTATTTCACTTCACACAATGCCCTCTAATCCATGTTGTCATAAATGGAAGGATTTCTTTCTTTCTCGTGGTTGAATAACATTCCATTGTGTGTGTGTATGTGTGTGCAAGACAAGGCAGAAGGAGGTTTACAGTTGTAAGTATGAGAAATAGAGTTTATTTGTATTGTTATTTATTTATTAACGGTTGTATTTTCCATATGGATGATGGTAAACCCACTTTTGCCCACCTCGTACGTACATATACTTACACACAGACAGACAGGCAGACAGACGTGCATATATATCGCACCATCTTTATCATCCATAGACAAATACTTACATTGTTTCCACAGTGTAAATAATGCTGCAGTGAACACCGGGGGGCTGATATCTCTATGAGACAGTGATTTGGTTTCCTTTAGATAAATACCCAGAAATGGGACTGCCCGATCATAAGGTGATCCTTTTTGAATTTTTCAAGGAACCCCCATACTATTTTCTACAGTGGCTGCACCACAGTCTGCATTCCCACCAGCAGTTCAGGGTTCCCTCTTTCCACATCCTCGCCAGCATTTATTATTGC